>CAJQUW010016566.1:0-169377 GCA_907163375.1 Prostheceraeus crozeri | reverse complement strand
CTTAAACAGCAGTTGCGATCAGAGCTAGCCTTCCGATGGAAAATTTTATGGAAAATAAGTAGGCGTATCGGTACTTCTATTCTTTCCCGACCCGCATTTTTCAATGTTTCCAAATTCATCGAATTTTGTGAAACATAGTCACATTGGATTTAGAATAGACTTGATCTGTCACTGAGTGACATCACAACACCACTGAGAAGTCTTACTTGACCACTGGGATGAGGGATTGGTCCCTTGGATACTCAGTTAGAATACAGGCTACACCTGTACTGTAATCATGAACTTCGTGGGATTGTTGTCTACACAGCAACTACAGTGATGGCAAAGCAAGTGCTGTGAATTTCGTACAAATCAGAGGAGTTTTATACACTCAACGCTTTTCCAACGGTAGTAGGACTGCACTTAGGAGCAGAGAGAAGGTCGCTGACGATGCAACACTCGAGGTTGTCATCAACAACAAAAATGAGTACTTATGGGTCATCTCCCACCCAGGCTTTCAAATTTGTCTAAAATCTGCAAAAATGTATCAATTGTCACCAAACTTCAGGTAGACGTAAGTAAGCATATTTTCTACCCACATACAAAATTGTATGCAGATCAGACAAGTACTTTTTGCATTAGAGACGATAACGTGAAGTGTAGCGATGTCATTTGCTTGATCTGACTTCGTCTGTTCGACGCATTATTGTTACTCTCTCTACAATGTGTGCATTGTTCTCTCTCCCTCTTCGTCTCATCCTTGAAACCTTCCCACGACCACTACCTTACCACACCTTTTTTGAGCCAAGTATATTGATATAAGGGATGTGGCCTGGTCATCATCGCTTCACGAGTTGTCGGGAAATGACTTTGTTCACCTCAAGTGCTTTCTGCTCAGACGATGAGGTCAGAAGAGTCAAATCAAGCTGCAGACATCGCTCCACTTCAAGTTATCGCTCCTAATTCAAAAGTACTTGTCCGATTTGCCTAAATTTTGGTATGTGGGTAGAGAATATCCTCACGTACGTGTACTCAAAGTTTTGTAGCGATTGATTCATTTTACGGATTTTAGACAAATTTGAAAACGTGGGGGAGATAACCCATAAGTACCCAAAAATGTTGGGGGGAAAATAGAAGCACCGGCTGGCGACGTATCATTAAATTCTCACTTTTCCATTTGAAAACCTTAAAAATAGAAAACTCAATGACCAATGCGCTTTACTTCACCATCTTTGATGAAAATGAGTATTTGCGCAATGAAGAGGCCAACTGATGGTTTAGCATCCCTACTCTCCCTTACTGAGCGCTTGAATGGAGCTGACACAGTCAGACTTTAATTTGGAGCGCTGTGATCTTTTAGTCCGGATGCCCTTCCTGATGACTTCCAGTGACACTTTCGGGGCTCGACCCTTTGACCAGATGACCGCTAGACCAAGCACTTAACCAGTGTGCCACGGAGACCATTGGGATGTCTGAATTAAAATGAGCCTCGACACCACATGCGATCTGCAGTGAAATTGGGACTCCCCCGGCTCCTCGTCACGACGCTACTGAGACTATCTTGACTTTTAATGACGTTTCAAATGTACTATTTCCTCTTTTGTGTAAGGACATAGACATCAGACGATTTGGGAAGGTTTACACAGACATTCGCTTTCAATCTGAACTTCAAGATTCTCATAAAGGGTAAAGAACGGCGTCTCATGGATCTTCATCGATCGTCAATTCATCTCTCTTGACTGCGTGGCTAACTCCGGTCAGAATAATTGGGCCAGCAGATAATGCGCAGGTTTGACAAGCAAATTCTCCTACAACAAGATTTCCCCAGGGATAACGTCGTCCACCTGACAGTCCACCTAGTTAATTAGGATTTGCAGAATCGTTGGTTGACAAGTACATTCGGTTTACCTTTCGTCATCCTCCATGACTTTAAATGGAATGTGAATTTTAAAGATTTGGCATGCGGATTTGGCTTATTCTCATGTATGGCAGGCGATGAGATGATGCTCGCTAATGATGCAAGACGACCAGTCTTATCTTTCATTTAGATAACTGTTGTAGATAACTCTCACCACAGAAATATTTCCAAAGATTACCATAGATTACCACAGATGTAAAGATTAGCATTTACATCTCTGATGATGCGAATTTATCGATAATCATTGGTATAGGTAATATTACCGAAAATAATTGCGATTTACGGCATTACAGTTGCATCTTGCTACATACCTTCTTCAACATAGACGTGCGCAAAGCTGGCAACCTCACTGTGACCAGAAAACGAAATCCCACTTTAATGGTGTTTGTCCGGGCGACCCGAAATTGTCTTTTCCCGCTTTCGCAGTATCTCAATAATTTAGTTCAGTTTATTTTAGTTTTACTTAATTAAAAATTAGTATTATTGCGCATTATTAAGATCTCTCTGTAGAGAAGCGCAACGGGAAAACATGAGTTAAGTTGCTATAAGGATTTATAGACTCAAAAGAGCACTTGTGGATAGCGATGTGATATGATCATTAATCGGACAATTTGTGAAATAATCAAGAATATAGAATGCAACAAAATGCATAAAATGCATGGTGTCAAAGCCCTTTTATATGAAGAATCAAATATCCAGTTATCAACCCGATGGAATTGAGTACAATATAACAAGTTCTAGAAAATTGTAAACATGTGCACGATGCTATACTGTGTGGAGCAGAAATGCTGACAAATACATATATATGTAATTACTGAGTTTATTAGCAACCAAATCATCTCAATATACATGTATATCAACAAACATTAATGTAAGATACTTGAACATGTTATATTATATTGTATTCATATATTTAATGAGGAGGCAATAAATAGATGATAGAACATAGATGAAAAAAGAAGATACTAAAAATGCTGAAGATGTCAAAAGTATTCATTTTAATATGTCAGATAGATAGTGTATTAAACAAAAAACATCTGAATCCTATACTAAATTAGGTAAACAAAAGTGATGAAACATAAAAATAAGCCCGATCACGACAAGATCAGGAAGTAAATGTCATCAAGAATCGAAATAAGTTGATAACACTCCCTTGATCGCCGCACAGGGGTGTTTTAACAAACGCAACCCCCGCGCTCAGCCGCCCCTGCTTATTTCCGAATCTAAAGGTCCAAATTTAAGACAAACTACACCAAATGAAAGCTCCGGTGAAGACGAGTCAGAATATCATTGCTTTGATATTCACGGTCGTTGAGATTAGAAATAGCAATAAATATTAGTCAAAACGTAGAGGACTAGAATATAGAATTCAAAATGTAGAAGTCTAAATAGAATCTACACTGTAAATCGCTGGATACGGAAATTACATACAAACATATACTAAAATCACATACCATTTGAAACTAACATCTGATACGAGATTCTCGCATGCTTACAGAGATCTGGTATGTTTTTCATACGAAATCTCTCGTATGGAATCTTTCTATGTGATAGGACCTAGTTATGTAGCGATAGGAACTATTCTATCTGTGATTGGCTGTTTTACACTTAAATGAGGGTTGTTGGTAAGTTTTATATACGAGACCCGATGAAAATTCATCTTCATTCGTATGCTTCTGGTATGCCTCTGGTGTGTAGAGCTTTAAGTCATACAGCAAATATATATATATATATGTAAGAGAAATAAAAAGACCAGAGGTTTCCAACAAAATTAATTGTATTCCCCGACTAGTTTTGCTAACCATTTTGAATAGAAATAACCGATGCACAATCACCGGAGTCACCAAATGCAATGAACCTTTGTGCAAGTGCTGTGATCTTGTGTCAACGGGAAAAAATACGTTTTTAAAGTAAAAGATACAATAATCAATTTCGAAATAAAATCAAATATGTCTTGCTTATCAAGCAATCTGATATACAAATTAGTCTGTAAGGGGTGTAATGAATACTATATTGGACAGACCGGAGACACCCTACGCCATCGCATGACACTTCACCGACAGCATATTTTTGACCCGAAATACTCCATTCTTCCCGTGAGCAAACATATAACTAATTGTGCTAAAAATAAAGAAATCAAATTCATTGTAACACCATTTTATAAAATGTCACCAAAATCCAAGAAAGCGGACAGGGAAAGAATGGAATTTGCTTTCATTCAAAGATATGAGCCTGGTCTCAATGCATGTTAAGCATAATTTCTATGTTTTTGTGTATACTTATATGCATTCAGTTATAATTTTGTATCCTCTATCATTTCATTCCCAGTCCCCTTGAGAAGCAGGTAGCACCCTGCAGAAACTAGTCGGGGAATACAATTAATTTTGTTGGAAACCTCTGGTCTTTTAATTTCTCTTATATCCTTGCGTTTGCTTTGATTTCAATTATTTACCTATTATATGTATATATATACTACTGTCAAATAATTTTTTTCAGTAATGCCAGTGGTGGTGAATAGTTCTTTTTGATGGCGTGATATTTAACTAGAATAGATTAATTGTGAATTTAATGCTCCACGAGTATGCCATCGTTGCTGCTTGCCTAGAAACTTTAACAGGACGCTTAGTTAGCTGTACTTTATGAACCAAGTTGATTGACATCAATTCATTCAAACGATATTATTCGTGCGATCATGTTGACTTATATATCTCAAACATAACTTTTTTTGCATTCATGAATTATAATGTGTTTTTTATTTCGGATTGATAATGTACTTAATTTCAAAATTGCGTAATGCATAATTGTTGATGGTTGAATACTTATTGATTATTTATGAAATGCCTTAGACTTACATGCATTATTAAAATCGAATGCAGTATTGAAAGTATGACTCTTGAATGTCATTATCTCACTACTTACAAAACAGTAGTAGCATTAGTGTGATCTTTATTGACAAAATGCCTCAAATCAAAATACTTTAGACATAATAGATGCCTTCTTTTAGCATTGTGCTGGTATGGCTTTAGTATGTAAAGTACACCACACTTGAAATAATACGTAGAAAATAAGCTATCGAAAATTTGGAGTTCGTTTCTTCCTTTGTTCAGGAGCTAGATATAATTTCTAGTGAGGCGAAGGTTGAAAGATTTGAATGAAGGCTTGAAAATCGGGTGTTGGGGCAAACAGTGCTCCATTTTCGATTCCGGGCACCAAAATTGTGAAGCGGGCAATCACGGACTATCTTTTCTATTCAGCTGAGAACCCGATTCTATACCCAATTTGGATTATAATTTCTTCTGAATGTACATGAAAAATTGTTTTCCTTGGAAATTCGCACAAATCTTCTTTTCTGAAAATAATGACAAAAATGCTTCAAAATGCATCTTACCTCTTTTCAGTTGACATAGGAAGTTTGTAGCTTTTTCTGGAAACAATGCAATTAGTGCTGAAAAACTTGCGAATTCTCTGTGCCAGCGTGTATCACAAATAAGCTGACAGAAAAGAAAGAGACCACAGCTTCTTGTTGGTGAATTGAGTTATATCTTTACACGGGCATAGATATAGGTCAATGTTGCTAGATTCTATGTGAATTAAATCATTGAATCAATCAATGCTTGTATATTTCTGTCATGAGGCTATGAATTGCAAGCTATTTTATCATGATGATTTCATATTGAAAGAGGAATAAGAATAAAACTGTGCATCTTTCCGGTTCTTGTCTTTGACAACATTCAGTTGACCCTGTGAAAGTTTTGATGCTCTTGAGTAGGCTATTGTCAGCCACTGGGAGACCCATTCTTAAAGTAGCCAACTATTAGCATCAACAGGTGCGGTGACTCATACTTGACAATACTGAATACACAGTTAGTTGAAACGATTACGTCCATTTGACAATTTGTAGATAAATGAAAGCGCGCATCTAGCCGAAGTCCTTACTGTCCGATGAGATCGACAGATGCTGTCTTTTCTACAGACGGTACATGGATACACATTTGCTATTCTGCGAGACATGACTGACACCACTAGATTGCTGGAGAACTTTGATTCATCTCATTTCAATCTTGAGTTTACCATCAAACATGAAGTGAATAATAGTCTCCCCTTCCTGGATGTTCGTGTTCATAGAGGCAGTTTGATAGGACTCCGACTCCAACTCCGACTCCGGGTAGTCAGTATATATAGCCTAGTTTTTTTAAAAATCTGGTAACCTACATCATAGATCATTATAGGCTTGCTGCCTGAACCTATCTTTTTTGTCACCGCTTTCAATCATTTTCGATGAAAGTTTATCAAATGTCGCTTTTAATTGGCTGCATACGACTCGGCTCCTCCCTGATGTGTGGTTCACACGATTTTTCTCCAGTCTCTACCAGGGCAGGAAAATCCCCATCCTTCTTAAAAAATTATGAGTACACTTTCGATTTTAATATGCGCTATGGAGGAGCCATCACACACGATTAACATTTGGTGAAGAGGAAATGTTCTAAAACAAACTAGT
Organism: Prostheceraeus crozeri; assembly: GCA_907163375.1. Lineage (NCBI taxonomy): Eukaryota > Metazoa > Platyhelminthes > Polycladida > Euryleptidae > Prostheceraeus > Prostheceraeus crozeri. Next base: position 162,982 of record CAJQUW010016566.1, on the reverse strand, counting down.
ATCTCATTTTTGTCTCTGATGTGATCTTTGGTGCGCAGGTGTGATCGAGACTAGGAAGGTTTGTCTTCTCTACTAAATCACCGAGTGAAGAGACAATCCTTTTTTCACTATCACGGTTCATTCCCTCAACTATTAAATCTTTGCATGCACTGCTGTCTCTGTACTTTTGTTTGACAGAGAAAGTTGACATCAAACAGTGACGGCTATGCACGAGGACAAATCATTTGTTTGTGTTTTACTTCGGGTCTAGTTATAGGCCGCAGTCCGGAGTCCTATCATTTGACAGGACCCCGACTCCGGCAAAAATTATAGGACTGCGGGACTCCGACTCCGCATCCCTGTTATGAACCATCACAGCTTTGTGGCTGTTTCGTATAAACGCTCATTAGTAAGATCTTTGCATTTCCGCGGTATTCGCATATCTTCTTTTGACTATTTAGCAAATTAGTTGCAGTTTTTATAAGCGGTTCTTGAAAGAAATGCGCACCCTGTTCATTTTATTGATAGGTACAAATTAACTGAGCTTCCTTCTCCTTCGCCAGTTGTTCAGACCACTGAGAAGTAGGTTTATATCAAGCTACCATTCTACACTGTAAACCGTAAATATCCGTAAAAACAGATTCTAACTGTTACGTCATCACTCATCACGTTGTGACGTCATCATTTTAACAGATATTTACGGATACTTTCTGTGAAGCTTAACGGTGTACAATTTACAGTGTATGGCCTCTTCTCTTCAAAGGAATGTCCGGCTTTTGGTTACTCTGCAGGATCGAGGATCTAAAGAACACATTCCTAATTGGCTCATCAATGGTGACAGTCGCCGCCATAGAAATAAATTGTTTATCTGAAGTTGGCTAGAATGGAAATTGACTCAAGGTCGCGGCACATCCGGGGGAACTAAGTTGGGGCATGGAGAACCAATTATAAGCTTCGATTTACTCATGTGACTGATTCTAACCCAATGATACAGACGTTGGCAGGTGCATCTAAGTGAAAATGCGTGCGATTTATGTGCCGTTATTGTGCATTGCATGAAGCTTAATTTCCATTCTAGAGGTTTTATTGTTGTCAATTTCTATGGTCGTCGCAGTTCCCCTGACATAGCTTCTCATGTCATTGACTGTAATTACGATCGTAGATATCTTAATGTCAAGTTTTCAATTGTCTTTTACGCTAGAAATGGCAGGTTATTACGCATTTCTGAAGCTTTTGTTATTCCATACTTCAAGCCAAAACTGTGCAAGAAAAGTGAGCTGCTAATTGGTATTCATCTACCGTGGTGAAGCCATCTCCTTTCTAGCATGTATCTGCACTTCTCACAGTTCTCAGCTCTCGAATTCTTTTCTTCAATATGAGCATACTATATACATTGAATTCTACACTAATTAACAAGTAATTAAATGATGATGATGATGATGATTTGGCATGACTCAGCGAGATGGATTTTCGTGCAGAAATTACTCATAAATACATTCAGATCAAAATGTAAATTTCGGGCTGATCGATGTGAAGCCGAAAATACTAATTTCTTTCTCTATTACCCGATGAAAAACCTTGGTGATCCTACACTTTTCTTGGATGCTGCATGTACTCCTAGTGTGTTATCGTAGCATCGAGAGACCACAGCGTAATATTGTTTTCAGTCTGCATGCCTATTACATGTAATTTCATTAACTATTTACGACCATTGTCCTTTTCCTTTTCCAATACCAGCATCTGCAGTCAGTACAGTATACTAGCCGTCTGTGTTGTGCGTGACTGTGGCATTGGAATGCTACTACTGATATGTAGCAGTAAGAATGAGTATCATTAGCGTTGCAAGTCTCAAGATATCCATTTCCAGGAATTGGGCCAAAGCTGTTCAATTTTAATTCGTTGCCGAGAGAAGGCTCCATTGGGTTCTTTTAAGAGCTCGTTAATCCAATGGTTGCAACAGAATCGCATTTGTTCTACGAATTGGAGAGCGCCATCAGTCCTGATAAGGGCTACTTCAAATAATTTGCCGCGTTATTAAGAGTCATATTCTGTTATAAATGACAGCTGGAATGATTTTCATCAGAGTGTCAGATATCTGTGTGTTGAACTTATCCTGTCTAACAAACTTATGGAGCATGCTTCAGAAGATATCTGCCGATTGTATCTCTCTTCATACATGGCAGACAGATTCATTCGAATCTCATGAGTTTAATTAAAGAAAAAAATAATTGTGGATGAATCAATGAAAATGCTTGAAAGACAGTGTTAATTTGCGTCTCACGCAATGTTAATTTATTTTCATCAATCTTATTTGACATGAGTCGGATTTCCTTGCCATGATTGATGCAATCATCTGTAAAAAGCTTTCAATTCAAGTTGTTGAATTTTCGTCTTCGGTTCAAGGTGTGGTTGATTGACCTCCTCTTGAATATAAAGTTATACTGAAGGCCAGGAATATTTTTATTGAAACCAACATTACGTGACTTTATTACATGATCATTCTCCTTTGAATCATGTTATTAGTTATTCATATTATCGTGTTTTGATGACTTCCATGGATTCAAATTATAATCAAACTGCTATAAATTTTCTATATTGTGAATATCTGCTCGTCCATTATCAATGATTCCTTTTCCACTATACCATAGCAATTATTTGTGGCAGTGCATTCAATGCTAACTTATTTCACGTTTTAGCGGAAAATGTTATGTAGGTTTACATGATTTCGCACCACAGCAAAGAAGCCGATCGGAAGGGAAGAAAAAGCAATATACAGCTGTTCTACAACTCAACTAAAGCCGTGGTAGATGTTGGCGATCAGATGTGCAGGAAGTACTCGATGCGAGCTCCGGCAAGAAGATGGTTGATGGTTTATTTTCACAACATGTTCGATGTCACTGCTACAAAGACATGTGAAGAATGTGAAAAAACCTCGTTTTCGGGACTCACATTGCAACAATTTGCAGAAAATATGCACAATTTACATGACATATTTTATACATAGATTATTAGCTTGTTAATGACGTTGTATCTTAGTTTTATTGCAAGGGATTAAACAGACGGTGTTTTATGAAAGGAGGCTTCGAGTGTACACCTTTCGAGGGGTTTCAGAACGCTTAGACTGCCGAGGGCTAAATCTCGATGCCAAGTTTGTTGGAATTGAAACATGGTATGAGATGTGTTTTCTTATTTATTATTTATGCACCCTTAATACCCAATAGCTTATAACTATCTGGAAATCCCATTTCTTGACATGGATTAATGATTTATAACATGATTTAAGCATGCTAAAACTTAAGAAAAGTCATGTAATAATGGCTTTATTGAATCAGTAGTTTAGCCACAGCAATACGTCAAAGTGCCGTGCGCTAAATTTTGTACCCCGTTCCCCCACGAGCCGCTAATACCAGCAGTGTGATATTTCCAAAATAGTTTCAAGTAGTTTTTTCAAAATGCCCAACATGGCGCTTATATTTGCATTTAAAGTGCATATTTACAGCCTAAGCGTAAGACGTGTACCCCAAGGTTTGAATCATCGTCTATTGAGTGTTCTCAATGGTACAAATAAAAAATTATTGACTGAATTACATGCATGACTTCTTCATAAAATTTTCAAATCACAGATTGGAAACTTGGCTATAGGGAAATTAGAAAATCTAAAATTTGCATAACTGACATATCTATAAAGCAAAGACAAGGCAAGCAATAAATTGTGATACTTAAACGTGAGAATAGAAGACAAGCCTACAAACTAATCAAGATATTTATTGGCTTCTAAGACAAAGCAATTTCTATGGAGAGTTTCAAGAAGAGATACAAGAAAGACGGCGTGAGAAGTTGTAAAATGCTATTCAGATACTTCAACCGAATGGAAACGGTGGGCTTGTAATCGATTATCGCATTAAATATTCTCCAGAGAAACTGCTTACATTTTCTGAACATGCCAAGTCAGGGCAATTCAAAAATGTAAAACTTAAAAAATTTCATCAAGCTATTTTCGAGAAAATTCAAATTTTTTTAAGTTTTGCAAGTAGTACAGAAAGTTATATTTTCTTAAACTTCAAAGAAAAGCTCCCTGCAAGCTGTTCGCATTTCCCAGGTGTTCTAAGTCTTGTTTGGTCGCCAACTGACAACATTGTCACCTTCTAACGAGCTAATTTAAAATAATTTGAATCTTTAAGTTATAAAGTAGTATGAATAAGAACATATTTTGAATTTCTTGAATGAGAACTTCTTCTGCCAAATGAAAGATAGATGATTAGATTTCATGGGAAGTCTGAGTGAGAAATATTACTTCTGAAGCACTTCCTGATGCATATATTGAAGTCTGTTCGCAAAGACACCACAGGAAATTGGAGGCTGACGTAAATTGAGAGCCCTCAATGACATTGTGCGAATGATAAGGGATCAAATGTTCCATTCAACCCCTAAACAAGTCATTCTGTCAAGGAAACAGATCTTGTACAGTGTACTTGTCGACAAAACAGGTTGTTGATTCTCATTTCCTGCATTTTGGAATTCAAATCTGTATCTTTTGGCTCCTATTTTATCATTCCCAAATATGCTCTTCAAAACAGGCATCGTCACCAACTTTTGAGTAACTCGCCAGAGATGGAAAAATCCTTGGGTGATGCATCCATTCTGAGCAAAACTGTACATATACACTGTACTGGTACAAGCTTCGGCTGTATCGTAGGTAATGTCTGTGTCTAATAAGCCCCAACCCACGGCATTATTCATAAGCCCATCAAGAATCAATTAATAAGCAAGTCGTAGCCTATAATGTAGGCCTAGGCTTGCTATCGGGAAGGTAGGCTAGACTTAGAAAATGCAACATCATGACGGTCTCCCTTTGCTATAGCCTACGATTAATCCTATAGGCTAATTAGATTCGCTATGCCCGACTATATGGACCAAAAATCCATTTCGCTTGGCTTGATGGAGTGATACAGAAATTAAGCCCTCTAGGCGACCTAGGATACAATTCTATAGAAGCAGAATTTTGCATATGGTTAGGTTCGGGTCATCAAAATTCTTGTTTGGGTTGCTCGAGCATGAGGTAAACCCAAGCCCTATAGTAACCTTGTAATCAATCCTTGGAATTCGATACTACCTCAATTTATATCACATTATATCATTTAATAAAATATTATTAATTTATTTGGATCTAACAATGGCATAAATATACTACTTCTGTAAATATACATTTGTAAGAGACAAAAATTGCAATGAGAATCATGAGACTGCTTTCGAATTTCTTAAATAGGCTGAGTCTGTAATTCACGTGGCGCAATTCTATTACAAATCATCTATTCATGTCTCCAAATTTCAACTTCATTTACATATGCTGGATATTGCACAAACCTTTAGTCACATTCCTCATGACTTTTTTCCGGAAAATATTAAACTAAAGGTTAAGAAGTTGAAAGTCATTCATGCGCTTATTTTCACTGAGATCTCGCTGCCTCTTTGTAATGGGACACGGCAGAAACTGACTGTACAATAAAACAGTTAGAGGCATTCAACAGGTTGACTGACATTTCATGAACGCATTTTGATGTTTGACGCTTGAAATTTGACGAAATTTGATGAAATTGCAGAAAATTGGCAAGTGTGGGGGAAGAATAGAAGCACCGTTCGTTCTATTCCATTATTGCTATAATGTGGGAATTCTATGGTTCGAACCGAAGCCCTCGAAAATTAACAAGCTCAAACAACCGAATTCTGTGTGATATTTGATGAAGTATCTTTGTAAACACTTGAGACTGATCTGATAATGCTTTGAGTGCTGTTATGTCGTGAGATTGAGGCACTGATAAGAATGTTGTCCCGATTCGTGTACTATTCCTTGTTCTTTAATGCTCAGACGCAAATATCATATTTTCTCAGATAAAACAAATATTCTGGCCATGCAAAGGGAAATATAATAAATGGTTTGGCTTCTTCTTTATCTTGCCAAGTGTACATGTGTGTGCACTCTCCCACAGTCTTATTCCACCTCCACTGAACTCTCAGAAACTCCAATTCATGCCGTAGCCTTCTCAAACACTGTCGAATGTCATTTATCCAAGACACAGAAAGAAGTAGCCAAGAATCCTACTCAAATACTATTGAACTCTAACATCGATGTGATGATTGCTCAGTTGATGGATGGGTCAACATTCTACTTTAGAGTGACAGATATTAGCAAATTCAAGTTCAATGTTCGAACAAATCAGCATAAAAACATCGACTCGATAAAACAGCATTTCTTGGAAACCCATAAAACATAGGTAAAAAAACACTGTAAATTCAATAGCAATACTGGGAAATCTCCGACAGAACTCAACTTCAAATTGCTTAGGCAATCTTAGTCAAGGAGAAGGCACCAATATTGAACAAGAGTAGATTTATTTGTAGACATCTTATTAGATATCTACGAAATCTGACTTATCCATGCTAACATTCATCCAGTTGTCTTGGTAACGCTCTATGCTTTTAGCATTAACATCTTTCCTTCATGGCAGGGAAATTAACCTAGATGGAACTTTATGTAGTAAATAATCTATGGTTTCCCGGGTTGTGTGTTTGTAAATCCCGAGAGTCTAAGGCTCGACATACATCCCAGAGAACCATGGATTATGTAATGGATAGAGGATAGCTATGCGATTCTCTGGGATGAATCCCGGGGCTTTTAGCCCGAGGGATATATCAAATGATTTCACGAGCTATGTCCTAAACAATCGCATAATCCTCTTTGTAAATGTATCCTTTGTAAACGTGTATCCTGGATTTGTAACGGATAGAGGATAGCTATACGATTCTCTGACATAGCTCATGAAATAATTTGATATATCCCTCGAGCAAAATAATCCTGAATCTTGCGACTGTACATAGAAACAACGACAATGAAAAAAAGAGGCAACATAATCAAAGAATTCTACAAGTTGAACACGGCTCTTTCACGCCCCTCGTGTTCTCTTGTCTGGGAGGAATGAGCCGGGAATGTTGAAGATTTTTTTCTCATGCGGCAGAACAACTCGCCAATAGAAGAAAAGAAACGAAATCTGAAATAAGTGCGTGGATGAAAGCGAGACTTAATTTTGCGCTAACAAGATCCTGCCTTCTGTGTGTTCGTGGTACCCGATCTTCCATCACAACAGAACAATTGCGGGACCTCGATATAAATAACATTTACATAATGTCGAACATAACAGAATGAGTTTTCATACGCTTTTTTTTAACTTTCATTAAATCAATTTTGTATATTTTTTTGTATCAGTTTTTCTTCTTTAGCTTGACTGTACTTTCATAATGTTGTTAACATTCATTTACAATAAATTATTTATAGAAAAAAAGATATATATATATATCCCTCGGGCTAAAGCCCTCTCTATAATTCATAAAGGAAATCCCTCTCTATATCCCAGAGAATCGTATAGCCATCCTCTATCCATTATATAAATCTCGGAGACATAGTCGACTTTTAGTAATCAAAGATCTATGACGCTTCATTTGCAGTATGAAAAGAACCAGTGAATGTTTCTTTGGCACCAATATCGAATCTCGAAACACATGATTTATGCATGACGTTCTTCATGTGGTGGACGGTGTTTACAAAAAGTACAAATTGCTCATTTACTTATTTAAGATTGAGAAAATTTTTGCTGCACCTTTTCAACAAAGCAGTTCCTGGTTAATCAATGAGATAAACATTATATTTTCATAATGGTCAATACAATTGTTGAGAAAGAAATGGAAACAGCGCGAAATATTCAGATGATAAAGTGAATACTTGCTGATAATGAAATAAATCACATATTCACCGATTTTGAGTGACATTATATGTCTTAAAGAATCTGAACTTCCATTTGAACTTGAAGCCACACGGCTTCATGATATCAAAAAGCTCAGACAGATTACCTATGCCTCTTTCATACAGGCAATTTTCTTTACAATTTTAATGCAGCTTTTATCCAGTCTGATTTGTAAGCTGGGAATGTTATTTATATTTCCATTTTTGAGCAACACGATCTAAACGTTCGAGCTCTTTAAAGTTTCCTATGGAAATATCACAGATAACAGGCCAGCAAAACATTATGTGGTTATACACAAGATCAACATAGGCCTGCCAAACAATAAAAACACGTCTACAATTCCTCTTGAGACGCCTAACCATAGACATCAATTTTCCGTGGCATCAGGTTTCCATGGCACAGTGGTCAAGTGCTTGGCTTGGCGATCCTTCGGTACAGAGGTCGAGCCCCGGATGTGTCATTGGAAGTCGGCAGGAGGGGTATCCGGACTATAAGATCACAATGCTCCAGATTAAACTCTGACTAAGTCGGCACCGTCCCACCCACCCCCCCCCCCCAGTATAGGGGAGAAGTAACATTAAACCATCATCATTGCAATTACAAAATGTTTTGGAGCCAATGGCAGTCAGAAAATTCATTTGATCTCTTTTTAATAAAATTTGAGGTCCGCGCCGAGCTACGCGGCTAACGCCAGACAAGTGTTCGTCGTCGGCACTTGAGACAATTATCACACTCACTTACCCGACCTCAAGAGTTTAAAAACTTGTTCAAGAGATCCAACGAACTGTCCTACCTCGATGCCATACCACTGTTTACAATGGAAATAATGGGTCAACGGTCAAGTTACCAGATTATTCGCTGAACTTTCACTTCCCCGTTGTACCGCACTGCAACAGAAATATCCATACCAACTATTTAGCTAAATATAATCTCTAGTCTCACGGGATCGATTGAGATGCTCGCGACGCAGTTAATCACAAATCACTAAATGCTTGAAAAACACTAATTGCTTGCATGAGTGAAGTGCGTATATATAAATGAATAAATAATAGACTTATTTCAAGGAAAGTACTCTAGTCATTAGACTATTTCTCCATAGAAATGATGAAGGCTATTAGGATTTTGAGACACTTTGCGAAACCTCGATTTTTGCTCATCTTTTCTCATCTGAGCAATTCAAGCTATTTTTGACCATGCATTTACGAAAAAAAGTCAAAAACGCCGTTATTTCTGGCTTTTTATTGATTTCTTCATTGTTGTGAGATTGACGATCATATGAAGCAGATCCATCCAGTAGTGTCTTCAGCTATTTCTTTACAAGTTGAGGCGAATACATTCATGACTGAAAAGAACAAACAGCAAATCATGCTGCATACTTGATGTGCTTTAAAATAATGGATTAGGTGATTATCAGTTTTTGATTCGATGGATTTAGAACATTGATAATTGTGATAATAAGTCGCATGTGTTGAATCCACAGAATTAGATTGATCAACTATTACAGTTTGCTAGAAGTGGATACGAATTCAGAACGATGGCAGATACTGGAAATTAGCAAGTGAGCAAAGAGGAATTCCCAATATCCGGCAGAGATGAAAGAAGTCGTGCGTCGCTTGTGGATTGCTGCAAATTCCATCAAAGTGCTTCGATTACCACTTCCTTCAGATTCGAAGAGGTCAGATCATTGAGCACAAGTTTTCTCGATGATGTTGGTCGTCCCGATCATTATTAAATAAGATAGCAGGTGCATGAAAATTGGTTCATCTTGTGATTTCACCATCCTCTTCTCAGCATCTCTCAACTAGACAGCGATGTGTGGCAGAAACGATATTACACGCTTACTCACTCGCTTGGTGTTGTCCAAAAGCCAACGGACCTTAGTGTCTGAGAGAGCGTGTGCCATTTCCACTAGTGACGCTTCCTTTCCAGCAACCTGAAGAGCGGAGCAAGTTGCCTAATGCCGTGGTTGAATCAGTTTGTCCCTGCAATGAGAACTGTGGAGCAAGATCACAGGTCACACAATATAGCATGCTAAGCAAATAGAATAATTAAAAATTAAGTTGCATCCTCAGTTGAAAAATGGGAACAGACCTGAATCGCTGACCATTTCATCCAGCATCAGGAATCATCAGAAGGCAATTAGCAAATTCGCAAAATTTCGATGGGCATTCATGAAATGCGATACCTTTAAAACGCTTGGCAAATCGCCTAAGTGAGTGCGCCTCCAATAATTGATAAACTCTGTTATTGTAAACACAATGTAAATAGAATAATTCAATATTGAATTGCATCCTCAATAGAAAATGGGAACAGACCTCCATAAGGAATGCCCGTCGAACTTTCACTAACTTGTTAGTTGCTAATCTCAAAATTTACACGGGCATGGTTGTAGCTTTAAATGGGGAGTTCTGTCTGTCGAAGAAGAGAGATGTGAACCAGGCCTGCTGATGATTCCTCATATTGGATGAAATGGCACCTAATGGTAACTACCTCCTCTCTCAAGAAAATAGATATTTTCGGTCTTGATCTCTGCAGAAGCTCGTTTGGGGTGCCGCACAATGTCATTGACACCTAAATCAACCTTTTTGAAAATTGGCTACATATAACGCTTTAATATATTGTCATTTAAAATGAAACAGAATTATCGATAGAGCGCTGAATAAATGCCTTCATATCTATCACATGACGCTATGTAAATTACACTGAGCTTTGGAGTAGAAGTTTTTTTGCACAATAACGGTAGATAATTATGTGACCCCTATTTCTGATCGGCATGGTTTCTATACAACACAAATCAGAATAATGCTGCCCACAGAGATAAATTGCCACGTCTGCGTGTTTCGATCGAGGTTTGATTTCCCCAATGCTGATGGCCACGGCCTCAACTAGTATCGAGGGGTACACACAATTGATTCTAGTTTTTTGATGTGATGATACTTTGCCAATCGTTCCATTCTATAAAGTTCTCAATGTGAACACCAACTTAATGCTACATGGCCAATATACTGCCAAGATTCCGTATGCCGTGCATTAATGAAGCAAGAAAAGTAGTGCATATTTGATAAATGTTATTGCACAACGTTTATGTGATGCACTACTATGTCTACAGTAGGTGACATGACACGCGTAATTCACGTGTAATTACGGAACATTCCAAACATCCGTGGTTAAAGGCAGTTTATACCTCTACGCGTTGCATTAAGAGTGAGCAATCACGTGATCTGATGCTGTTAAAACATGGGAAATGTTTATGAATACGCGTGGGCAAACGTTTATTGTTTACGCGGCGTCTGCGGTTGTCTGCGTTGCCACTTGAACCACGGATGAGCCGCTAAGCATGTTCTGCCTTTAGTCCGGGAGCTAGCGTGAAGTTGTGCAGGGAACGAAGTAGTACATAAAACTTTCACATAGCATAGTACACCTCTAACCTACTGCAAAACTTCGCGTCTGCCGGATCGGATCATTTGCCTTTCAGAAATAGAAAGGATAACACAATCCTATGTATTTCCAGTGGTAAAGTTGTGACATTTAAGGCGTTGACTCCATTTTTTTGAATTTTTGCTCATGAAAGTTACACAAATTGGTATTTTGTTGAACTGGGTATTATAGAAATCATCTACAGATCATGATCTTTCAAATGAGTTATCATTCAGTGACAGAGGATGAAGTAAAGTGTACAAACAGACACTTTTCGTTAAAGTACATCAACAGTTTTCCTGAAATTCATCCTTATTCGTATGCCTCTGGTATGTATTTGGTATGTGCAGCTTTAGGTCACATAGCAAAAAAATATGTGTATTACATACTACTGTCAAATAACTTTTTTCAGTAATACCAGTCGCGAATATTTTTTGTTTGATAGAGTGATATTTAACTAGAATAGATTTATTGCGATTGATATGCCCCGCGAGATTGTCGCTACTTGTCTAGCAACATTTACAAGACGTTTAGTTAGCTCTACTTTATGAGTTAAGTTGATTAACGTCAATTCATTTAAACGATACCTTTCGTGCAATAATGTTGACTTATATATCTCGAACATAACTATTTTTGCGTTTAATGAATTATAATGTGTTTTTACTTCGGATTGATAATATGCCTTATTTCAAAATTACATGATGCATAATTGTTGATGGTTGAATACTTGTTGACTATTCATGAATTACCTTAGACTTACGTGTATTAAAATCGAATTCAGTATTAAAAGTATCACTCTTGAATGTCATTATCTAACTACTTACAGAACAGTAGTAACATTAGTGTGATCTTTATTGACAAAAGTCCTTAAATCAACATACTTTGGACATGATATATGCTTTCTTTTAACATTGTGCTGGTGTGGCTTTAGTATGTAAAGCATACCACAGTTGAAAATACATACGAAAAGCATACAAATATATACCAAGAGAATACAGAAATATACCAAGAAATATTTTGGTATGCATCCTTCGTATGTGATTGGTATTGAGCGATTTACAGTGTACCTCGTTCCCTGCACAACTTCACGCTAGCTCCTGGACTACTTCCCTGAGCATGAAATTAAGGTGCTATCACATTGTTTAGCCTCTGATATATGCAGACAAATGAGACGCAAAGTCTATATAACAGGACTGCCGACAGATGCTGCAGCAATGTCACGCATAGCCATGGATGTTTAGGGTGATGTGTAATTACGCGTAATTGAGCGACGCATGTCACCTAGTGTACACGTATTGCACGTCATAAATTAGTGACAGATGTATTATTTGAAGATATAACCATTCAAAAACAATTTAGTCCAAAACAATATGCATTTATGTATGCTATATTAATCTAATTTACATCAACATTTAAAGAATAGTCAGTCTTACTGGCAGCATCGAAATGAAGGCATCCCTGTATGCACGGATTGCTCGGAGGATCCAGAAGCTCACTCAGCATCTTCTCTTGTTTCGAAGATTGTCTCTTGCAGTTTCTGATTGCAGTGCTTTGGTGGCCGGTTCTTGAACTGATGAGCTGCTCGTTATGGTTCCTTCGAGTCTTCAATACCGTAAACAAGTACCGTACTCATCAATTGTTTCTTATGTCTATCGCTATAGATTCAACTGAAGTTCGCGGTCTTATCGTTGTCTATCGCAACATTACACAGGATCTTTAGAACAACTCTATTGCAAATATCAATTTTCTACTTCTATTGCATGTACTTCTAATTCATAACATAATCACAATGGGACAAGTGATAGTGATCGCACACTAGGATTCGTCGAGACCGAGGGTCGATGACGAATTGCACGGTTTCAGCATGCTGTCATACTTTGGCATTTTAATCAACCATTTAGAAAATTAACTACATTAAACGGTTCAATCCATTCGTCTTCTCAACACTCATTCAATCTGAAATAGAGCTGTGGATAGAGCGTTAGGTAAGCGTCCACATGGCGTAAATCATTGATAATAATTATTCGATTTCTATGGCTCAAAATAGCAATGCACTGGTTTGCATTATAGAGTTCTTGAAGTGAAAGCTACCTCGGCGCAACCACAGCGTCGTTTATCAGAATATTTGCCAAGTGCTTCAGAATAAGGCCTCAGCCACACTGAAAGCAAAGCAAAACGAGCGTCCCGAGTGTCTCGAGCAAACGTATGTCCGCAAGCTATTAATCGCTCTCGTTTGCTTTGCTCGCAGTGTGGCAGTATACAACTGCTGTAATGATGACTTTATATTTGCTGCAAAACGCTTTCCTCGGAAACGCTTGGAAAAGCTCGCAGTGTGGCTGAGGCCTTACTCTATACTTAAACATTGTAAATATCAATTGTTCTCTATCTATGTCTTGAAATATGCATTTAACGAATACATTGTATACAATAACTGTGCAATAAAAGATGTATGCGATCATCTCAGTGCAGCAAAATATTATAAAAATAAGGCGTGTATGACGAGGAACTCTATAGGCAAGATTTAGTGGCATTTTATACAGCTGCAACGTTGCATAATTGACCGCTTTGTAGCTCATGATAGATGCAAGATTAATTAAAATGCATTGCTAGTGGCTGCAACGCTCTTTCACTATTTGTCTTATTTAGCAATTGTTTAATCGTAATCCCTATAAAATTTTGATGGAGAATCATATCTGAGGATGCCGACAATGACAGTGAGTTTGAGATTTCTTGCATTTCATTCACTCCCACAAATGACATCTTCACAAGCGAGCTGACTACACAGACAAAACACGGCCGATGCTTTGACCTTAATCACAGACATGGCATCATTCTCACGAGTCGAGAAACACAATTGTCTGTGGATATCAAAATGTATAATTGAACTGATGATATCACCATCGATCATGCATTTAGATAGGCACGGAATGCATTTGAAGAGCAATAAGCTCATCGAATTTATTGAAATCTAATAACTTTCATGAATTCTATTAGTGTTGATCATTTTGATTGTCCGACGCCCTGGTGCCGTCTATATAGTCACATAGAATTCTCGTGGATAGATTTGTAGATGTTTTCAATTCGCGCAGGACGAATTCGTCGCTTTGTTTGGGCGTCATGTTTGACTCCTCAGCCACCTTGTGCATCTCGTTGAGCTGCTTGGATTGTATCTCCATTATTCCTACACCTGGGGTGGGAGGGATTGCGAAAGGCAGGTCAAGAAAGAATATAATGCAAAAGATGACAAAACAGCGATTTGTTACTCCAAGGCAATGCTGATTCATTTCCTTGACTTACGACTTAGATAAAAGTAAAGTCTGTAACTGCACCATTGCAGTTGCTCCAGTGAATGAAACAAAGTCCTAGCCATATAGAGTAAGCATATTAGGCAGAGTAGCAACTCAGTATAAATTAAATCCCACATCCCGTTTTCCGCCTAGCGTTCCCATTTGCAAACATAGCAAAAAAACTCACTTTTTTACAGATTTAACTGACTCATCTCATGTTACAATCACGATTTCTGCTGAATTTAGTCTTCAATCAATTACTTTGATGACCATTCCAATTATTCAGTGTCAACTTTGTCATTTTTCTCTCATCCAAATTTCTTCGTTTTTTTATGATAAATTTGATTTTTTTTGTTAATCGAGTTTCTATTTATCAAAATCACATTATTTTGATATTTTTGTGATAACATTGGATCAACATTGGATCAGCAAATGATTTTTGTGTCTAATCTTATATGATTATCTAGATCTCCTTCCTCAGGATGCATTTATTTGCTAATGTTCCCAAATGGGAACGCTAGGCTCCAAGAGTACAAAATACGCACTTTGTCTGAAAGTTCGACAGCAACATTGTGACATGCCAAAATGTTTCTTGCGATATCAATGTTAGTAAAGCAGGTTCTTCTTACACGGTGGTGCTGAGAGGCGAAAAAGGTCGAAAAATTGGGGGTCAAATCTGTTTGTCTAATGATGGAAGGAAGAAGAATAGAAGTAGAACTAAAAAAATCAAAAAAATATTTCATCAAACCATTTTCGAGAATATCGACTTTATTGATTTTTCAAAATCGATACTATAAAATAATCAATATCGATTATACTGCAGATTTAAAAAAAATTGGGGGCGGATACTTTTCAATCTAGGATGTCAAGGATATTCATACTAACATTTCAAGACCAATTACACAAATTTTCATCGAGCCGTTTTCGAGATAATCAACTTCATTGATTTTTCAAATTCGATATATACTTCAATGATCGATATCGATTGTACTGCAGATTTACAAAAATTGGGGGCGGATATTTTTAATCTGGGATGCCAAGAATATTCATGCTAATAATTTAAGACCAACTATACAAATTTACATCGAGCCGTTTTTTGAAAAAACGATTTTATTTATTTTTTGATATTAATAGCCATAAAATGTACAGGCCTATACTTAAAACACAAATGTATACTGTATTGCAGCTAACACAGCCAATACAGAAGCTGGATATCGATTGAGTTTCATGAGGGATAGCGGACAATAATCATATCTGACTACATCATATACATATATGATAAATAAGAGCAAAATAGACCAAACATTAACAATATAGAAAATTGATTGATGTGATTCACATGTGCAATTATATCACAATAAGCTTAGTCTATCGCTAACTTCACTGTCTACTGTATGATACGAACGGTACAGCTTATTTTGTTTCGTAACTTGAGTACTGATATGTAGATCAAGTCCACAGGGTAAAATATTTCAAGTAAGATGTTTACCTATATTATATACAAAAGTACTGAATGAGCTTATATGGTTCCAACTATTCATCATTGATATGTTCGGTATTTCTAACTTTTGACAGAAGAATTAGTGCCATTGAAGTCTCACTCTCACGTGAGAATTGTTCAGCGGTTCGGCTTGCAATAGCGGGTTTGCGCGAGTAAGCGGTGATCATTGTGTGACAAAAGAAACTTTTAATCAATAAGTTCACTTCACACTGGCGTTTCATTTCATTCCAGGCGTTATGTCCAAAGCACGAAGCCATGATGAATGTCGCAAGACATTATGCATTGTATGTGGAGGAAAGTCCAACCCAACGGAAAGCAATCGTATTTCGCCGGAACTTGTGAGATTAATTAATTCGACAATTTGTAATGGATGATTTCAGTCTCAGTGATGATCGACTACCATCGGGGATATGCAAGTCACATCTAAATCTGCTACACGAATACAAGTGTGGAAT
The DNA here is from genome assembly GCA_907163375.1 of Prostheceraeus crozeri. NCBI lineage: Eukaryota > Metazoa > Platyhelminthes > Polycladida > Euryleptidae > Prostheceraeus > Prostheceraeus crozeri. The sequence goes on along the minus strand of CAJQUW010016566.1, from coordinate 146,547 downwards.
ATATACACGGAAATTAAATATTCAATCATTCAAACCATACCTTGGATATACAACTAGACAATCTAGATGTGACGGTGTGACCTTCTTCTGAAAGCTTGGAAACCCACATTTGTTCAATATTTAACTGAAGATCATCAGAATCGTGCTGAATGCTTTACGGCTATTCTTGAGAAGTATCAGTCTCCACGGATGAGAAAGAAATTGTTTTTCTCGGATGAATGTGCTGTTTATGCTGCATCAAAAGACAAGAATGTGGTCATGTGGTCTAATGAACATGGTCTCATGCATTGCAATCTAATGGTCTCATGCGCATCAACATCCCCAGCGTTATGGTGTGGGCAGCGATGTCTCAGGAGTATTTAATTGATCCATATTTTATTGAAGGTAGTATGAACTCTGATCAATATCTCCAAATCCTGGAGGGTGAGTTCATGCTAGATCTTGCGAGACGAGGCATTCGTGAAATCTCCCACTTCCAGCAAGATGTCGCCCCTTCTCACACTTCCCGAACAACTCGAGAATTTCTGAATACGCACTTCCATGAGAGATGGGTGGGTAAATTCGGTTCAGTCCCATGGCCAACAAGAAGCCCTGACCTGACTTCTTCTGACAATGCCCTTAGGGGCATGATCAAAAGAAAATTTCACCATGAGAGGCCGCAAACATCGAATGACATCGAAGTGACTGTCAGACAAGCTTTCGAATAAATTGATGCTGATAAAGAACTTCTCCGAAGAATCCACAATTGCACATTCCGAAGACTCTCTTCGTGCATTGACATTAAGGGCCTGCAGGTAGATCCATATGATACTTGAGCTTTTGAATGATATTTGAGTGATTTTCATATTATAAATGTAACAATATTTGAAACGTGGTCACTTCTGGCCCACCCTGTACATTTTATGGCTATTAATATCAAAAAATAAATAAAATCGTTTTCCCAAAAACGGCTCGATGTAAATTTGTATAGTTGGTCTTAAATTATCAGCATGAATATTCTTGGCATCCTAGATTAAAAAATATCCGCCCCCAAGTTTTGTAAATCTGTAGTACAATCGATATTGATTATTTTATAGTATCGATTTTGAAAAATCAATAAAGTCGATATTCTCGAAAATGGTTTGATGAAATATTTTTTTGATTTTTTTAGTCCTACTTCTATTCCTCTTCCTTCCATCATTAGACAAACAGATTTGACCCCCAATTTTTCGACCTTTTTCGCCTCTCAGCACCACCGTGCTTAACTTTTATTGAAGTCAATAGTATTTTCTCCACAGATCGGATGCTATAATGTCTATTCCCAACTTCAAACAGAATCAATACAAATCTACGAGAGATGAAATTATGGTTGTTTTTCCACATATCTATGAGCTGCACAAGTTCTGTGACTCATTTGTGTGCGATAAGCAATGTTAGTCTCACATCTATGTTATCATGGAATTTGATATTGCAAGCTGTTGCTAAATATAGACCCAGGGAAGTCCCTGTGTTCGAAAAATATACTGATATATAGAAGAAACACTAAGCCAACTCGAAAGACTTCAATGAACGTCACTGCAGACTCACAGTGTATGAACATACGAACATTCACAATCGCTACAAAGCATGCGGAGGAAATTTATGTCCTTAGAATAAGCAGTTGATGCTGTAATTAACTCGGAAAACGAAGACATTCATGACATCGTCATACTTCCGGCTGACGATGGAGCTGACTCCGAGATTGATGATGTCGACGAAAATGCTCTATTCAATGAAAGTGTTCCAGATGTTGCAGGAGAAATTGAAATTCACAATCAGAATGAAGTGGATGAAAATGACGTGGATGAAGTCCATCATGGTGCTCCACGAGATTCATTGCGGTGATCAAAAACTGAAACTCTGAGAATTTCAGAATCTCAATCGGATGTGGTACAGCCACATCTTGCGATGATGTCACCATATGAACTATTCAAACTAATCTGTGACGACGCTATGATTGATCTTCTTGTGACGGAGACATGCAGGTATGCTCATTCACAGAAGAACATTCCGGGATTTTGTGTTTCAAATGATGAAATGGAACAATTCATTGCTATCCTTCTATTCTCTGGTTATGTGAAACTTCCTGAAGAGAGAATGTACTGGAGTGCATCCAAAGATATCGATGCATCGTTCGCAAAATCCATCATGAGTGGAGATCGTTTTTTACAAATAAAGCAGTGTCTTCATGTTGCAAACAATGCTCTACTTGGAAACAGTAAGACAGCAAAGATACAACCAATCTATGACATTTTGAATAAGAACCTTTTCAGTTTGGCTGCTTTTCAGAGCATCTGTCTATTGACGAATCGATGGTTCCCTACTTCGGGAAGCATTCAGAAAAAATGTTCATAAAAGGCAAGCCAATACGCTTCGGATACAAACTGTGGGCACTTTGCGCAAGTGATGGATACCCGCACCATCTAAGCATTTACAATGGTCGTGATGCTTCGAAACCCGCTGACATTGGACTGGGAGAACATATGGTGAAGTCCATGTTAGAATTGATTGACAATCCTGAAAAGTATGAATTTTTCTTTGACAATTTCTTTTCTTCCTACAAACTTATGACGGACTTATCTTCGAACAATATTCGAGCCACAGGAACAATACGATCAAATCGAACAGCCAAGTGTCCTCTAAACAACGAAAAAGTGATGAAATCTTCCGATCGTGGAGCTCATGATTTTCGATCAAATGGCTCGGTTCTCATATGCCGCTGGAATGACGATAGTGCTGTCACTGTTGCATCGACCTTCGATAAAGTGAGACCGCTCAAGAAAACAAAGCGCTTTTCAAGAGCTCAAAGAAGATCCTTATTGGTCAATCAACCTCGACTAATTGCTAACTATAACTCTTTCATGGGAGGAGTGGATATGTTTGATAAGCTTCTTGGCGTGTATCGCTGTTCTGTGCGTGGAAAGAAATGGTGGTGGAATCTCTTCGTCAACGCTCTCATGGTGGCCTCTGTCTCTGCATGGAGATTGCACTACCATCTTCATGGGAAGGAATCCTTATCCCACTTGGCATTTCTCAGAGACGTCACAATTTGTCTCGGAAAGAAAGGCAATGAAGTTCGTGTTGTGAGAGGAGGTGGCAAGATCACAGCAAACTCTAAGTGTACACAGAAGGATGGAGTTGGTCATTATATCATTGACAGTGCTCAAGGTCGCTGACGGCTCTGTGGCAAAAATTGTCGCAAGCAGTGCAGGAAGTACTACAACACAAAGTTACATCTTCACTGTTTCGAAAGCTTCCATCGCTGAGAATTGTGATGCATCTGCAAGTAGCCTCACTTATATTTTGCGTTGTTGACGTACTTTCTGCATTCAAGTTAACACAATGCAGTAAAAAAATCATATGCCTCAAAAGAAGGACATTTTTGCGCGAATTCAAAAAATATGGTTGATAGTACACTACTCACGCCTAACGTTCCCATTTGGGAACATGACCGATATCTATGATAATCGGAACAAAAATACTAGAAAAGCTTCTAGGACGTAGTAAGACACATAAATAGTAGGTTTTTGTAAACAAAACTTAGGATTTGAAACTGCATCTAGTTGCCGGTGGAAAACGGTTAGGACGGGGCCTACTGACAATTTCTCCCTAAATTCGTGCACAAAGGGCTTAATAGCATGGATTTGTGGATCTTGAAACGATGAATACAAAAATCAAACTCTTAAGTGTCAAAGACAGTCGTTTTCGGTTATAGGTAGAGTTCAAGGATACCCATTGGAATCCAATGGTAAAATTCAAGAAATATCTATGGATTGTGAAACACTTGGCAATTTTCGCACATTTTCTCTTGCAGAAAAGAAACTTTTTATGAGAATGTCATGAAATTTGAAACATGATTAAGTTCAGAACATCAACTTCGATATAAAAGTTGAAGTGAGTCGCATGATTCAGTATTTGATGTCGGAGAGCAACATTTGTCTCTACAAAATGAGTAAATGTCATATTTTGACTTAATTTTGGCGATTTTACTGTTTTTGTAGAGGCTCTCAGACATCAAATACTGAATCATGTGACTCACTTCAACTTTTATATCGAAGTTGATGTTCTGAACTCAATCATGTTTCAAATTTCATGGCATTCTGATTAAAAGTATCTTTCCTGCAAAAGAAAATGTACGAAAACTGCCATGTGTTTCACAATCCATAGATATTTCTTGAATTTTACCATTGGATTCCAATGGGAATCCTTCAACTTTGCCTACAACCGAAAGCGACTGGCTGTGACACTCAAGAATTTGATTGTCGTATTCAGCGTTTCAAGATCTACAAATCCATGCTATTAAGCCCTTTGTGCACGAATTTAGGAAGAAAGTGTCAGTAGCTCCCGGACTATACGCAGTGGACATTTTATTAAATGAACTCGAGTTGAGACCCAGCACCACGTGTGAGATATGCACATTTTTACAGTTTTGTTGAAAATACCACGGAATTGACTGATCATGATAGCAATACCTAAGGAATGATGGTATTTTACAAATTCTTCGTGTCATGACAGCCTTGGAGAGGTAATATTTGTTAAATTGGCATTTCGATGGGTGATTATTACTTTAATGCGCATTCTAATAAAAAGAGAATTTTCTTAAGCGTGATCATATCGCAAATTGCCTGCCACTGAAAGAGTTAGAAATCAGATTCTAGAAATGAAACATGAATTTAGTGAATCATAAAATCATACCGGTGAAAATTGAATTAAAATCTTGAAATTTCAGCCAAGAAAGCACGAATAATATCGCGACTTTTTCATGAAGACTTCCATTATAATACAGATAATGAAATTCCCTTGATAATCAGTTTGATTTCCGCTAAGTTAGGATGCTTATTAGCAGGTATTCATTCCTCTTGATATCATTGCTTCATACTACTTATTGAGGAGAGTCATCTCGGTAGTATGTAAATTGGCAAAATTTTGATTTTTTTAAAACTGCTCAAAAAATGTTTTGTACAACGGGGACGTAATCTCCGAAAAAAACTGAATCTTTTCATATAAAAATTTTCACTGTATACAGATACTTTTTTGAGTCGACACTCTTCCTACTTATATACTTACTATATGGTCCTAGCATGATTTTCTATTATTCCTTCCTTGTTTCTCAGAATTGAAGTTTAAGCCTAATTGCCTTCATGGGCCGCCGACAAAGTGCCAACCATGAATGCCGAAAACTGCAAGACCGTTACCATCAGGCGATCCAACATCTCCTCGTCTCCTGTTAGATTTGACAATGTCCTCATCAGTGAAGTATCCGATGCCAAGCCCCTTGGGATTGTTTTTCATTGTAATACCAAGTGGACTCTTCAGACTGACATGATGATCAATAAGGAAAACAGGAACATGTTCCTGGTTAAATCACTGTGGTCCTCCGGGGCTCCAGTCCTCGTCTACTGCTGGCCGACCCTCTGTTCCCCCCCTGCTTTCGCCATGGCCAAGATACTGAGCATAGAGAAGAGAGCTTGCAAATGGACCAACATCTCTTTTTCAACCGTGTATCAGTGCATAAACATCTTGACAATATTTGTGTGAAATTCTTAAAGAACGTCGCTCATAATCCTGTCTCCCATCCTCTCTTACCCCTTTTCATGTTCCGTAAACCCCATCATTCTCTAAGGCTGCTGTCATACAGAATAAAGCGTTTTCCATCTTCCATGTCACTCGCCTCTTTGCACATTCTTCAGAGGCGTCTTCCATAAGGGGTGATGAGACGATTTTCATCTGCCGCCTTCCGCCTTCCATCCTCCATCTTTCACCTACCGCAGTCACAATAGGGATATCCATTTCCGATACAATCAGCGCTATTTTCCACTATTTACCGTTGCTATGACTGCTGTCTTGATCCTCGTCCTCGTTCGACATTGTGAACAAAGGCTTTTTCCTGATTGCTCCTCTTCGCAAATCAAAGTTTCCTGTATCTTCCCTCAGACGTCACTTCACGTTATTCTATTTTGAGAACAGTCTCGTGGCTGACGGCTGACGGCTTATGGAAATGAACTCACGTGTTCATGCCTTCTCTGAACTGTGTTCATGCCTTCTGAACTCATAATTTCATGCCTTATGTCCGATGGACGACGCCTTATGACTTTTCCTGTGTGACAGCGTGATGAAAGATGGAAGATGACTTGTGGCTGATGACTTGTATTCTAGTGTTAGTGTTCTATTCTTCCTGTGTGATAGGTTGTATTCTTTTATACATGCAACTAAAGAGAAATCCCACAGTGAAGATGGAAGACTCCTTATTCTGTATGACAGCGGCCTAAGACATACCCGTCGACCCTTACCACTTCGTCAAATTCGCCGATCTTATTACAATAATACCACCATTCGTTTCTCCTCGCTGCTCTGATTATTGTAGGCTATTGTCTCCATGTGTGGTTTGAAAATTTCGAACGTAACCTGATACCGCTGTATTTAGAAATAAAGTTGATTATTATCTTGCATTCTTCGCACATCCAGAACACATGCAGAATTGCACTTCGGAGAATCTGTGCACAAACTGCAAATTACTGAATAGACTTTAAATTTGCTTCGGATACTGTGCACAGACATGTTCATCAGACTACATAGCCTCAAATAATCTTCTCCTCGAAAGCAAAATACAATGTTGTGATGGAAAAGGACATTCTGATCATTTTCTCTTTTGTCATTACGTTTTCAATTTCCGAATAATCACCAGCATTGTTTTCATTCTAACTACAATAAATGAAAATTGAGCGATTACTGTCACTGTAAATTAGAGCAGATAATTTCTATTCCTTTTTCCTTCATATGTGCCAGCATTCATTCGAAATGATTTTTCCGAAAGAAACGGAACTAGAAAGAAACTAGAGCTAATTATCCAAATGAAACATGAAGATTCGAATTTTCAGTCAGCAGAATTTGTCATGCAAACGAACCACATAAATAATGTTAATTCATGCCTCTCAACGTGTCATCAACTTATAAAATGCGTCGCATCACTCAATAGCGCATTTAGAAAGATATTCATGCACAGGACAATTACTGAAATTCAAAAAAACTTCATCTACACCTCATCCAAATTGTTAATACAACTTCTAAATTCAATAGTTGCCGGCTCAAGTCAATGCCATAGCGATGTTTTCAGGTCACTCAGATCCACAGTGCAGGTTAAGCAAGTCATTAATAAGGAATTTCTCACTTCAATAACAAAAGCCAATGTTCAATAATATATGGCAAATTTCATGAATACAACAGCTAAATAGGCGGTGTTCTTAAGTAGGCCTACATTATAGAGTCAAACATCGTTTTGTAGGTAGTTAACCAATACCTATAAGATTTACATTAAGCCGTAGTCATGACCGTTCTGGTAGAACTCAATGATCCTAGTTTTGCCTTCAACACTGATTTTTCGAGAAGTGCCTTCAGCACTTCGAGACATTTTCACAAAGAAGATGTACATACACTTCTTGGTGACGTACATGACAAATTTACAATCCAAACGAGTGATGTACTATTGACTTTCCTTTCAGGTAGCGAAGAATTGAGATATCTGTTATTTGTTTGCGAATCATTGTTATCGAACTGAGATTTTTCAATGACTTGAGATTGTATTAATTACTTGGAAATGGGTCAAGAAAGGACACCTTTGAGTCAATGAATTTTCCAAGGATTTCTTTCCATGTACTATTCTTAAAATTCGGTGAACTTTGAGAGAAAGTACTGTTGATTTATTGGGCTGGTGCACCGAAAATTTTTTCAATTCTGTGGGAGCTCGATGAACTTATGTTTTTGATAGCTCGTTTGTGTTCTTGATGCCTCGTCTTAAGAATTCTCGCTGTTTTCCCCCGATACAAAATTTACTACATGCTCTTGCAGAGGTATTTGTACACAATAAACTTTTCTCGGCAAACATTTCTCTCACGTTCAAGGCAAATCTCACAATGAAAAATTTGGTTGTTTCTCTTTTGCATAAAAAATGATGCTGATTTCATGCCATCGCTTGTTTTTTTAAAGAGAAAATACATTTATTGATTAATTTATTTACTTTGCGATTGCAAAAGACAATTTGGAAATAGCAGTTTTCTGTGCTTTTGATTTTGATGTTTGCTCTAAGGTTTTGCCTCTCGGCCATTGCTTTTGCTATAACCACTATCTATCAAATTACTCTCGAATTCGGTAATATTTTCTTGTTTTGTGATATCGTCATTGCACCGCTTAGTAATTGACTGAAACTATAATTTGTGATTTATTTTGGTAAAAACATTTGTTTCAAAACAGTTTGTTTTGATAAAATGCATGCCATGGTAAAAAGGCATCCTAAAGTAAAGTAATCTTCGAATGCTCAGATTTTGAGATAGCAGCTCTATATAACCTCGTTGTTTGAGATCTGTATTTTCATATCTAGAAATGGCAGCCATTCTCCAGGTTCGCGCGTTTTTAGTGTAAACTGAATATTCTTTTTTATTGAATTGAAAGTAGTTAAATATTTGATCAAATGAGTTTACGTCTTATGTTATTGGTCCCATTATGATATCATCAATGTACCGATTGTATATTTCGGGTTGAATATTCGATTTATGTAAAGCTTCTGCTTCAATTCTACCCATGAAATTTATTGCAAATGGATGGGCAAAATGAGTACCCAATGGGCACTCCCTATATTTGATTGTACACTTTATCGCTGCATTTTATTTTATAATTATCATAAATAAAATTTAGCAAACGGGTTCAACGTCTTCAAGACTGATGCCATAGTAATCAATTTTATTCCAATAACTGCGTAACAGGTACTAGTTATCGGATTTCTTGGGTACATGCCCTCACATTCAGCGATATAAATACTTCATTATTTGCACTTGTCTGTTCGTTAAATATTCCTATTAGATCATCGTCGTCTGATAGGTAAGACAGCATGCATTGCAAGACTTGAATTAGAATTTTAGAAACGCGATAGATTTCTCGATAGGGGTATTGCGAGCTGACACCATCGGTCGAATTGGAAAACCATCGTCTGATCTCTCCTTTTGATCTTAGAGGAACGTAAAGAAATTGGTCGCGTTACTGCCAGTTGTAATTAATTTTTCATTCTGAGATCGCTATCTTTAACTACATTTTTGATTAGTTTATTAACCTGTTTCTCCAAAGAATCAAACTATTTATTTTTTCAAGTCTCATTTCATTCTAAGTAAGTCATTTTATTTTTTAAAAAAGTTTCATTTTACTGACTACACATCTTGCGTTTTTTAGGTCTTACTTTTACAGACTACAAATTTAGTCTTGTCTGACGGGATGCATTGGAAATTGTTGCTCTGTAAGAAAGCTTTAGTTTTACGTTTTTTTAATATTTAGTTTCGCAGACCAAAATATCCTTCAACTCGTTTGTTGGTTGTTTTAACATTGTGTGCGACATTGTCAGTATTGATTTTGGATGGAAAATGAGGTTGCAACTGGCATTTATACACTATACGATACAAATGATATTCGGGACCACAGAGTCTTTGCTACTTCACCGAATGTCTCAGTAAAGAGACTTACTCGTACAGAATAGTTTTAAGCTAGCTTGGGCCAATTTTCGCCAATTTAGGGCGAAACGCAGAGTCTACGGCTGCCATGGAATTTTCATGCTTAGATTGTTCAAGTTTGATGACATCTTTGCATTCTACGCCCGGAACTCTATTCTACAACTCCATTTCTATACTTGAACAGGCACTCTGCAGTCTTTATGATTCAGAGTGAGTATGGATAGGTCTAGGGGCAAAGCACTTCGACAGTCAAGTCAAAAGTCAGACCGTTTATTTTCAACTTGGAAAACGTAGTACAAATAAACATAACATTGATGTGATGAGTGATGAAATGATAAAAATGTCCATATACAATGAATGATGGATGGAGGATGAGATGTACAAATAAGTGAAATGATGATACGGATCGGAAGAAAAGGCCATGCGTAAATCATTACATGCATTACAAGTCAAATGTCAAAATTGATCATGAATTGTCTGCATATTGAAAAACATGTATGTTCAATAATATTAACATTATCTCACGTCTTAGTATTCGTATGAATAAATAAATCTTAGCTGTGATTTTGCATCTTTTCTGGATTGATTTCTTGTTTATATAAGAATCACAATTTGTTTATAAGTTTTATTAATAAGTTTAGTAAAATGATTTCCTTCATAATTTTATATGAATTTTAGCTCACATTATCTCGCCTTTGCTAAATAAGAGATAAAACCCCGCAGATGTGCAGCGCGCATTCTGTTATCTTCATCAGTGCAAAGAATTAATTATTAAAAAATTTGGATAAAAAGAAGTTGAACTTCTATATGTGGACAATAGTGTAAATATATAGCAAAACAATGGTAATTTCGCATAACTGAATGTTGCACTGACCAATGACCAATGCTGCACTAATAATGACCTTTAATCTATCATTTTTTGGTCAGTTTTTGCTGATGTTTGACTTTTAACAAAATTCCGGAAATAGAGGTTGTCCACTAAGAGAATTCAGTCTACTTTTCTCCACTGGACGATTGGAAGATTCGGGCCCATTAACATGTCTGTGTCCAGGCCCATGACTGCGGGCCCACGAAGCTCCCACTGTAGCGATTATCTACTACCAAAAATTAACGGAAAATGTAACTCAAACTCAGCAAGTTTACATATCCAAATATCACCAGTTAGACACCGGCGCTGTGGCCTGGTGGTAGAGCGTTCGCTCTGCGTCGGGTCAAGTCTTAGACTTAAAAAATAGGTAAACTCTGTATTCTTGCTAAGCATTTAGCACAAAAAGAATGAGAGTAGGATAAGTAACAACTCGGCCACATGGAAGAAAGGGTCCGTGCCGAATGTGCTTCCGAGTACAAACAAGGTTCATTTTCTTTTTTCTATTATCCGTTAAATAAACCATGCATTGCACATGTAATGCGGTATATCATGCATATCATAATACCGTATCTATAATAAAAATTAGAGCGCCTGGGCCAGGCCCTAAAATTCGTCCCAACTAAGCATGTCTGTGTGCAAGATGTGGCCTCCCATGTTCTACACGAGGCTAACACACTGGGTCAAACACCTCAGATTAGTCTCCACAATTTCCATCTAATCAAAAACTCCCAAAGCTAATCGGAAATGCAATCTAACTGATTATAAATAATGATATTTCAATGTTCATAGCAATTCCTCTTCCATCACTGACCAGCAAATAACTTCTGCACGTCCAGGTCATTCCCTGTTAACTCTCTGAAAATTGACGGAAAATCATATCCGTTATTGTGCAAGCTGTGATAGGAAGCAGCTGAATATGACTTCAGGGTCGACCTCTTACATATCATATTTAACTCGCGTTCTCTTCCGTGATGCTCATTGACAAAGAAGGAATGAAAACTTTATTACTATTGATATCTTCGTCGGTTCATCTGTTTTAGTGGCATTACCATTGATATCTTCGTCGGTTCATCTGTTTTACTGGCATTACCATTGATATCTTCGTCGGTTCATCTGTTTTACTGGCATTACCATTGATATCTTCGTCGGTTCATCTGTATTGCTGGGCTTTACACCTGATTGGCTGAATCTCTCCCATTGTTTCAATTATCTCCCATCTTACTGGACGTTTACTTTCTCCCTTCTGCTTCTTTCGCTCTGAGAATCAAGGTGAGGATCATTCATGTGCCTGAGTGCTTTGACTCTGTTGTTACTTCTCTAAACTACGCATTGAAGATGAAGAAGTTCAGAATCGTGAAAAAACCGGAAACTACTCAACTCCTTCCAACCGATTTGGGATCAGCTCTGGCAATGAGACGGGGATCAATTGTACCTGGATCTGTTTTTGAGACCGATATCACAAAGCGGGTGAGCAGAGAATGACATGTAGCATGATTACTTGAAGATGCCTGTGACAGTTGAGAAAGCAATAATTAGGAAGCTTATTAACCACTGCATGATTGATGTATGCAGCTCAGCTAGATGAGCATGTCAATTATTTAGAGTTCAAACGAAGCGAAATTTCGTGAGGCAGGCATGCTTTTAGATTACGTAAGTTGAGATTACGTAAGATAAGCAAGATTATGAAAGTCACATTCTTTCTATATCTCATTCAGCATGGTGTGAAAGATTTGTTGCATTCATGATTGATGATACGTTTATGCTTGCATTAGTCCGGCAGACAGAACGAGTTTCTGCAGGGATCGAGGCCGAAAATGAAACTTCCACATATTGATACACACAGTATGCCTACTGCGTATCTGCACGTCTGCCGAGTACTACACAGTTCCTCTTCTTGCCCGACAGGATCAAAGAAAAATGCATGTTAATCCAATGGGACGCAGATTGAAGTTTTTGGTTATAATGAAATTTTCAATGTTTTCGGTGATTTAGGGAACAGTTTTAATATTAGAGTCACAATTCTTGGCATGAACTGTTTACATGAGAGAGAGAGAGAGAGAGATAGCTTTATTACCCATATAACAAAACAAGTATATGTGGTTTACAATCGTAATGACATCATCGTACAATTCAAGACAGTCATCGCCAGACATTTTAATACTAAACATCGTCAAAACATACTCAGAAGCGATCATACTCTCCATGTCATGCTGTCTGCATTTCTGCCATCGAGTTGAGTTCCTTTGAGACTGTCACAATAAAACACTTGCTTCGAAGAGCACTGCGGTGTTGTGGTACACGTAAATGATGACCTGTGCGAGTTTTTCTTCCTGAAGTGTCTTCATTTTTGGCTGGGATGAGATGGTGGAGAGGGTGACAGCTTTTTCGCATGCCCAGGAAATACCTCTGTCCAAGGCCTTCTAGGTGGGTCAGGATCGGGGGCATACCACATTTCTTGAGGGCTTCATTATACGATAGGTCTGCAAAGATGACCTTGAGGGCGCATTTCTCCACTCGTTCGATGATTGATCGAAGTGACTTTGATGTGTGACTGTACCAGGCCGGTGAGGCGTATTCGAATAGACTGCGAATGTTTGACTGGTATAATTGGATCAGTCCGGTGTCACTGCCTCCGTGTTTCTTTAATGTCCTCAACCAGAATATTCGTTGGTTTCCCTTTCTGCGACAGTTCTCAACGTGCTTGGTGAATGTGAGATGCCTGTCAGTTTTTACGCCGAGGAGCTTGATTTCATTCACCTGTTTGATTATAGCGTTTCCGTTGATTGATAGGGGCTGGACTTTTCTATCTGATCTTGCGGTGATGATCATCTCGACCGTTTTATTACTGTTCAGGGACATGTGGTTTTGGATGCACCATTGAGTGATGTTGTTGATGGAGTTTTGGGCAGATTCCCTGATGGCAGTTTTGTTCCTTTCTAGGATGGACATCGTTACATCATCAGCATAAAGGTCATAGTTAGTGCAAGGTTTAAGGTCGGAGATGTACGTGATCCACAACCACGGACCCAGTACAGATCCCTGAGGCACACCTCCATGCACTTCCTTGATGTTCGAGTAGCTGCCTTTGAAAAATACTGTTATTCGTCGATTAGTCAGGAAGTTTCGAGTTAAGGAGATGAGAGCGGGGCTGATTCCATACTCTTTCTGCTTCGCCAGTAGCCGGTCAGGATGCATTTTATCGAAAGCCTTTGACATGTCTGCCATGATGGCGCTGACATATGGCGCTCCTTCGTCGAGTGCTTTGGTCCATTTGTCGAAGATCGATATCAGGGCGCATGTAGTGCCACCTCCAGCGATGTAAGCATGCTGGCTGGAAAGGTGATTTGTCAGTTCACGACGGTAACGATTACAGATTAGTTTTTCAGTGATCTTCGACAGTGGTTCGAGAAGGGATATCGGGCGGTAGTCGGTCGCTTTGGAAGGACATGTTCCTGTTTCTTTGTCTTTGAAGCTGAACACATTCAAATTTAGCAAGTCTCCCAATGTCGGCAAGCACAAGCATTGTGAGCAATTTTAGCCACATTTAACCACATTTTCACATGCATCGACGATCAGAAGTATGATAAGAACACATTTGCATGATAGGAAAATGACGTGCATCATTTTAGCCGAAACTTCAATCTTTGTACCATTGGATTTGCACATGAGTTCTTTGATCGTGTATGACAAGAAGAGGAATCGGGTAGAACTCGGCAGACGTGCAGATTCGTAGCAGTCATAGAATTCACATCATCCTGTGAAGGTCTCATTTTCGGCCTCGCTCCCAGCAGAAACTCGTTCTGTCTATCGCACTAAATGACTTGAATTGTGCTCTTAAACGTGTATTGGCGCGAGAGTAATGATCAGGAATGGGCAGTGCGCTAATATCCCGCTAAACACATCATTTATGGCGTCCACAAGGCCTTTGAGTCTGCATCGCATAAATGTCAGCTCTAATCGAATCAATGCCTGATTTTTGAGGGATTGCTGCATATAAACCGGCTACAAAATGATGGCGAATGACCTTATTCTTGAATAGGAATCTTGATGGGTACATGAACACTTCAATGATGAGTCTCCTTCCCCACCCCCCTCGGATCTACGAATAATACGGCCGACCCATCAATGTACATGTACATGACTGTGTTAATAGCTTGAAGAGTTATGCTTATTGAACTAACATCGAGCACATTGAATAAAACTAATCAGATAGAATGATAAGAAGCAATTTCTTACTTTAGACTTTTTACACTTGTGGAAGTGGCTGTTGAAAATATCGTATATGCTTTCTATGCGTACTGCGAATTCGCCTTTGTTGACACCAGCTACCATAGATCATCAAAAGCTTTAGGGTGCGTTTACACGTGCAACTTTACAATTGACACTTTTCGATTAATGATGAGTCAGAAAAATAAGGAGTAAAAAGCAATTTAGTGAGTGGTGATAAGATCTCATCAGTTAATTATCCTCTGAGTGTCAGAAATAAAGTTTCTATCACCAAAAAACCTTAAAACATTGCCTGTCTGCTAGTTTCTAAGATTTCACGCTGCACATCGACCAGTAAATTATAAACGCAAGATTCTATACAACGGCGCTTGTGATGAGCACGTAAGAGGCACAAAGTAAGGGATATTGACTTATTAAAAAATGTGAGATAACCTACACTACTACTGAGGTGAACTTAATTACTTTTTCTTTCAAAACTATTGTTGACAACTTGTAAAAATTGTGATCGAATATAATCAAGACTGCAGCGTATTAGGTGATAAAACAAACGTGACCTCACTTCATTTAGCAACAAATGACATGAGATGGACAAACGTTAATGCACGTGCGCTTAATTCATCAATGCGATAACTACTTTCTAAAAATGAACGTTTTTCAAGCACAAATTGCCAGTGTTCTAAGATGCGCACAAAGTTGGGAGGGGCACCTATAGACAGAGATTGATGATTTTTGTCATTTGAATACATCGAGATGTTTCAGTATTGAGACAATAGAATCTAATGGCTGGTTGAAAAACGCGTGGAAAACACAAGTCACACATCCGATCAGACGACAATGCTTAGGCTTCACGTTATTATCAATATCTCACGGATGTGTGAAATGACACCTTGATGCTGACTTATTGATTCCCTTTTACATTTTGACCTTTTGTCAATGACTGCATGAAACAACGGTTAAGTCCGGTAGCTAGAACGAGTTTCTGCAGGAAGCGAGGCCGAAAATGAGACTTTCACGGAATGATGTACTACGAATCGGCACGTCTGCCAAGTTCTATCTGGCTCCTCTTCTTGTCAGACAGGATCAAAGGAAAGCAGTTAATCCGATGGGACGCAGATTGCAGTTTTAGACAAAAATGAAATTTTCCATGTTTTCTCTTATCACCTGAAAAGTACAAAATCTAGAGCCATAATTATTGACATGGAATGTTTTCAGGTCATTTCTTATAAGGCTCATGAACCTTTATCTATGAAACTACCTGCATTCAGATTTAACAAGCCTCCCAACGTCGGCAAGCACCAGCATGTTGGCCCATTTTATCCAAATTGAACTACATTCTCGCATGCATCGCGACCAGAAGCATGATAATACTGTCGAACCTTTGTATAGTGAACCTCTACAAAGTTAATCTCTCCTCATAGTGAATCAAATTTTTGATTCCACCAAGAATGGTATACTTTGCGCTTGTTACATATCTATATATAGTGAACCTCTTCTTAGTGAATAATCTCTTCATAGTGAGCATATTATTTAGTTCCTTTGTTGTCTTAATCTCTACATAATTAAAATTTACATGAAGTGTGTATTGATCTTTAATTATACTTTGTAATTAATACGCATCTCATGTACCTGTACTACCTTTACTGAGGCGTGTAGTTCGATGATTATTATAGCTTCAAAGTTTTTTAAGTTATTAAAGTCCACGAGTCTGCAATCTAAATTTAAATGCGAATCAATAGTTAATGTAGTTAATAGTTTCACGTTTACGTGCGCTTTTTTGCGTTTTCAAGCGTACCGACTGTTGATTCAGATCAGGGAATCCCTTGAAAGGAAAAGTGACCTTGCAGCTTGATCAACAATATTTTGATCGAGTAGAAAACATGATTGCTTCTGTTGACAAGCGACGTACTGTGCAGACTCGCATTGACAGATATTTCCATGGTTCATAATTATGAACCATATATATGAAGAATTATAATTAATGATGTATGTAGCTTATATTGTATACAGCACTGATTATTCATTTTGCTTCTTGAGTACTATCGTTTAATATGACATATTGTGATACAATATAGCATTACTGGTAATTACCCCAATATAAATTTGTTTTCTTAATACATGTATTAGTTTTAATTATTTTCTATGATTCTTTTGACTTTATTTTATATGCTTACTTTAAAACCAATATTACATCAAATTGTGGAAAACCTCTTTATAGGGAACTCTCCTCATAGTGAATTTTTTATCGGGTCCCTTGAAATTCACGATGTAGAGGTTCGACTGTATCACATACACATGATAGGAAATGACCTGAAGACATCCCATGCAAAAAATTATAGCTCTAGACTTAGTACTTTTCGATTCATAAGAGAAAACGTAGAAAATTTTATTTTAGCCAAAAACTTCAATCTGCGTCCCATTGGATTTGCATGTGTTTTTCTTTGATCCTGTCTGACAAGAAGAGGAATTCACTAGAACTCGGCAGACGTGCGGATTCGTAGCAGGCATAGGGTGTACATCATTCCGTGAAAGTCTCACTTTCGGGTTCGCTCCCTCGCTCTGGCTGCCGGACTAATAGACCCAGATAAATCTAAATTTCGTCAGATCTTCTTATCTATTTATTTGAAACTTTTAGAATATGAAACTGAACGCCACTTATCAGGTGAACATTCCTTTCAAACTCAAACTTTGAATGATGACTCTGAATTTTCAGTATTTCCATGAACATACTTCAAGCAAAAAACGCAGTCTCGACATTCCTTAAAAGGAGCTGAGATCGTGAGCGGAAATGCATTTGATCCGATCAATGTCTATTCTTCTCACTAAACTCAAAAGTTCCTTGTTCTTCGAAAAAATATGCAGATTTAAAAGCTTTGAGAACCTTCGAATCGCATTTGCCTCCGAAGAATGTTTTTCATCAAACCAGCTGACAATGAGTCTAATCACCTACTAAATTTAGCGTTTTCAATGGATCAGAAGGGAATTGCAGAAAGCAAATTTGATGTGCTGTACTTTTGATGTGCCATGCTTGAGTAATTCGAATAGCTTTGAAATGGAGTAAGATACGAACTCCAACTTTTCGTAGCTTCCTGTATTCTAAGTTAACTCAACCTCGCTCTCGACTGGAATATGCCTCGCTCACTCTACTTCATATTTCCGTTTTGGATATGTAATGAATAGAAAATCAAAACAAATGATATTTGACCCATAATTGACCTCTATGGGGACCTTCAACTTTTCAACCACGATTTTTATCTCCGTTCGTCGAGTGATGAGTGTCTCTCCCTCTACCTCTTCCTCTCCCTCTCCCTCTCTCTCTCTCTCTCTCTCTCCCCCTCTCTCTCTCTCCCCCTCTCCCTCTCCGTCCCTCTCTCTCCCCCTCTCCCTCTCCGTCTCTCTCTCTCCCTCTCCCTCTCTCTCTCTCTCTCTCTCTCTCTCTCTCTCTCTCTCTCTCTCTCTCCCCTTCTCCCTCTCCGTCTCTCTCTCCCCCTCTCCCTCTCTCTCCCTCTCTCCCTCTCCGTCTCTCTCTCTCTCCCTCTCTCTTTTTGTATTTTCTGGAGTAGAAAAGGTTTTCAGTTGGGCAGGTATGCGTTGCATCATGCTCTCATACATACATTGAAACAAATGTCCTCCACTCCAACTGCGTCTTTTCCATGCGATTTTCAACTTTCACAACATAAGATGCGACTGGCACAACAAAGGGAACCGTTCTCTCTCTCCCTATCTATGTAAAGCTTTATTTTCTCACTAGGAGAGGTATGCAATTACAAATAACTCCTCAGAGTGTTCAAAAATCATAAAAAGCCATTACAATTGCGAACTAAATAAATGAATCAGTTAACACAAAATAAAAGAACACTCAACTTTAACCAAGTCCAAGATACCACACTATAGGTAACAAAAGAGGCAACGCCGATAAAGGAAAGGACATGGATAACAACCGAGAGATGAACTCACGTGTGGAACAGCCAACCCCACACCAAACAGTAGTGGACATCCCCCCAAAATGTGGAGGAAGGACCAGTAGACAGATGGGACGGCTATCTACCCGCGACATGTATCAAACTACCCTACATGTAGATAAAGTTTATTGATCACTCTCAAAGTTGCTGGACTGATTCACAAACGCAAATAATGCACACTAAGACTCAAATGCAAACGCACATAAAGATCACAATAATATGCACTGAAATGTCGGCAGGTCTCTATGACATAATAAAGTGAACAGACTTTTAAAAGATTCTCAAAGAGAACGGCAGTGTTGATTCACTACCAGGATGCAAGACCAAAGCATGATTAAAATATCAGGCATCAGAAATATGATAAATCGGGCCTCTGCCACTAGAACGAACCCCTACGCGGTGCGGGAGACCTCAGCGCTGGAAGTAGTGCGTACACTGTACATGCGTGTCAATTTACACTTGCGCTTCAGTGCCAAAAATAATTCACAAAACATGACAAATTACTGAAAAATAATATTAGTTAAAAAAGTCTTGTAAATATACTTGCATACTTAGAATAACATGAAAGCATAAAAATCATGAACTGAAAAGCTTTCAAAGATGAAATTAGATGAAGGATGATATCACGTACCCATCATAAATCTTTCATAGGGCAACAGCGAGTCTGCAACCACTGTAGTGTTTAGATACGACATATCAAACATGGAGAGATTCAAAAACATTCACATTCAGCTCAGAGTGCCTTTGTAAATTACTATGAAAGAAATATGTACCACGGACTTAAAGCATATGCTCAATGGACGTAAAAAAGATTCAGTGGCACTATGAGAACCGTACTTGGTCAAATTTGGCTTCTACAGAAGGTTGGCATTGAAATCGCCACAAAACCGGACGTCGATAATAAACACAATTATTCGTAACGAAGATAATTTCGGTCTCTATAGAAGCCTTTTGATCTGTCTACATGTGTCTATATTTCTTGTCTCGCTCTCCTTCTAAGGACTATAAAGGCGCCTAAAGGAAGATGCAGGCTATCGTTCCTATTTATATACATCTTCATCTCTGACAACAAAGGTCTGTCAATTGAACATGCATGTAAACAAAAACATTCGTGTTTCAAACACAACTATGAAAACTCAGACATCAAATAGTACATTTCAAGCGTGCGGTCAATTTCAACAACAAAAAAATCGTGTTCAGGAAGGAGAGGAGAAAAAATTGCTTCAATGTCATTCAGTTTGTGTTCTCTGTAGTAGACTGTCGCAACTCTTTAGCTTTCTGAAGGAATTTAGCAATGCATTTAAGATTATTTGGAATATGCGTGTTCATCAACTTGTAAAACTCAGTTGTACTTTCGAAGTGGCATAATATCGGTGCTAGTTCCTGTCGTAACTTCTGATATCTTGAACATTCAATCATGAAATGATGAAAATTTTCTACCCGTGAATCACTGCATAGCTCACATCGACGTTCTTCATACCTCAAACGATTTTCTCAAAGGTCTGTCGTGGTACATCGAATATCTAAAGAGAATGACAACTATTAAGAGTCAATAAAAGACAGCAACACCCTTGATTCCCCGACCGCACTCGCCTGACCCAGGAATTGAACCGAAGTCCGCGGTGGAGATCAGCTTGTACCTTCTTTATGAAGCCGCGCTGACTGTTCAAAAGGAATGTGAGTCCAGCTGTCAATAGTACGTAGGACAATAAGCTGTCGATATCACTTAGAGATGACTTCTGCCTTCACTCGCATTCCTTCAGTGCCGTCAGCGTGGCCTAGTGAAGAAGGCGCGAGCTCGTCTCCACCGCGGACTTAGGTTCGATTCCTGGGTCAGGAGAGTTCGGTCGGGGAATTAAGGTATCTTCTATTGACCTATTGGTTGCCTTTCTTGCTAGATATTTCATCTCTTTGCCTGAAACGCATAAGTGTGACTAACATTTATGCTTTGGAGAGAAATGGAGTCACTCACACTTACAATTTCAGGAGTTGTATTTCGTTTGACACCGCTTCAAAATATTTTTCCTCAACGTTAAACAATGATACTGTGTTATTTCTGCAAAATGATTGTTGAAGAAACGTTTAAGGAACTCAATGAATGCGATCACTAGGTGAAATATTTGATGAATTAAGCCTGACATTGTTTTAGTTATGCATAGCAACCTCCTGCACGCTTCTCACGAAGTAAATGTTTTGATTTTCTCCGCACTTTTATGCACCGTAATGCTTTTCTCTCAGTAAATATCGTCCAGAGCACTCAATTGTTAGGAACGATCGCTCTTTGTTTTACCAGGAATAAACGCGAAGTACTATGTCTTTATAAGCGACTTTATTGACGAATATTTCGAAGTTAAATACAAACTAATGGAAGTGTAGCAGTGAAAACTAATAGGTAGTACAAACTAACAGGAGAAAAATGCCATATTTTCATTCCAAATCGTGCTGATGTAGTGCTACAATGTTATAAAATGCAATGAGTTATGTCATTAAGAAAGATGGTTAGTTCAAAAACAATATGGAATAAATTATGTCATGCAGATCTCAGCCATCTGAAGTCCACATCTCCTATCCAGACAACAGTACACTCCAAATTAAAATCTCTATCATCTGTTTTCGAGCGGTCTTATCCCTGCCTTCACGAAAAATTTTCATGAGAACTCATGAAATTTAATGCGGAGTCATGAGATTCTCATGAGAAATTGTTTAACTCATCATGTTCTCATAAGAAAATATTTAGCTCATGATGTTCTCATGATGCTTTGATGAGAATAAAAAGTGGTAATGAGAACATTCATGAGGATAATATCTCATGATGCGTTCATGGGAAAATCATGAGCATTCATGAGGCTTTTGTGAAAACAAGTTTATAAGTAGTAAGGTATGCATGCTAGCCGCGAAAGGAAAGAGCTACAAGAAAACTTATTCAATCGATAAGAATCTCCAAGTTTAGTCTATAAAAGATAAAAAAAAGATGTAGAATATATCATAGCCTTCTCGAGCAACGGCCTTCTCGAGATGATGCATATATAATTTGACTTTACAATTAGATGTTGAAAATACAATCATATACAATCAAAGTTCATTATCTTGTCGTAATAGCAATGATGGTTCATTATTGCGAATACTGCAATATTATTCAGGACATGGCGTGGGAATGATCTGGGAAGGTGGCGAGGCCAAGAAAGCCTCAATAAGAAAATGCCAGATAAATAAGTTCAGAAGTATGAAAGAGCAACTATTAATTTATTAATGAGATTTTAATGCGAAAACGTTCCAAATCGGCATGAAATTTCATGAGTCAAAAGTCAAAAATGTTTATTTCCAAGAACATTGGAAAACAGGAGCATGTGTGCTCACATAATATCCACAAAAACATAGTTTGATGGCAGAAAACAGCGTGCGGTCGGTGTTGTTTAAACATATTCTGAACAGGAAGGAGAGGAGAATTGACGAAAATAAATTTCCAGATTTCATATTTATTGATTAGTGATTTCCTTAGCTATCGTTCGCAAGTCGTTTGCTTTTTTGAGAAACCTCGCGATGGATTTTACCAGATTCGGAGTTAAAATATTCATCAATTTATTGAATTCTGTTGTATTGCTACAGTTGCATAACAAAGGCGCTGTTTCTTGTCGTAAATCTTGATATAGTGAGCATTCTATCATGAAATGATACAGAGTCTCCACTTTCGAATTATCACATAGTTTACATAAACGCTCTTCATAGCGCAGTCGATTTCCGTAACTGCCAGTTACGAAATCTAATTTGTGATTTTTGGTTCGAAATTGAGACGTGTATGACAGAAAAATCTCATTAAAAATCATGAAGAATTTTCGTGAGGGTAATCCAACCCTCAATAATCCTCAATGACCATATTTTCAGATTCACGAAGAACATTTTCAGGTTATTTTTCAATAAAGTATACCAGATTATTACATCGCATAATCATCGTATACAGTTGTAGATTCATATGTCAGTATCCCTTCTATATTTGATAAAATATGTCCCCAGGGAAAATCTAGGTAGAAGGGGATTCTGTCGCGGATATCTATGGTTCTAACAATCTGGCATACTTTATGGCTGATAGAGGATAGCTATACGATTCTCTGACATAGTTCGTGAAATTACTTGATATATCCCACGGGCTAAAGCCCTCGCGATACATCAAATAATTCCCCTCTCTATATCTCAGAGAATCGCATAGCCATTCTCTATCCATTATATAAGAAAGGTTCTCTATTTTTACTTAAAGCATGTTTTATCCCCAATATGGTACCTATTTTTACATAAATACTGACTTCATGATGTCAATTGTCACATGTCTACATACAACCATTTGAAGTCTATGAACGTGCCATAGCGGTCAAAGCAGTTTATCCGGAGAGTGATAATTCCAAATGAATCTGCTCTTCTTCTGAATCTACGAGTCCATGAATCCATGAATCCATGATTGGTGGTATGATGCTATAATAGCGGAAGATGACAGGAACTGCTCATGCGATAAGATAGGATTGATTTTCGTGGTACAGAACTCTCCCTGTCCAACCATCGGGAGACCACTGTGCTCCCACAGTGGCTTTGACCGCCGGGCAGAATGAATTTTTGAACTTCAATCAATTATTAACTTTTCAGAATTCATTGACTAAAGAGGCAAGTTAATTGCAATCAATTATTATCGATAATGCTTTCTGATAACTCTCGTCTACTGTTTAAACTAATCCTTTGCCATGCCTTGTACGTCACTACTGCAGGGTGCATAATTAAAAGATGGAATATGATACATTTGCAAGTGATACTAAATTCATTGTAAATGATGATTTTTTGCGACTGCCTCCGTTGACAAAAAGAATGCAAAAATATGATCCATAAGAATCTCCAAGCTTAGTTTATGAAGGATAAAAAGCAACAATATGGAATATATCATAGCGATCTGCAACAGCCTTCTCGAAATGATGCATGTATAATTCGACTTAACAATTAGATGCTGAATGCAAGACGTTGAAAATAGACAATAATACAATCACCGTTCAATTTCATATCATAACCACAATAATGGTTCATTATTGCGAAAACTGAAATAGTTTTGTGGACATCGCGTGGGAATGCTCAGGGCAAGGTGGTGAGTCTAAGAAAGCCTTAATAACTGAATGCCAGAAACATCAATTCAGAAGTATGAAAGGGCAACTGTTAATTTATTTATGAGATTTTTGCATGAGAAACTCATGAAATTCAATGAGATATTTTGCGCGGAAACGCTCCAAACCCACATGAAATGTCCCGCATATATGAGAAAAATCGTGAATTTTCGTGAGGGTGGAGCTGCTAAAAAAACTCACTTCTCTGACAAAACGCTGATTTTGTCATCCGTGTTCTGATTTCTCTTTCACAATATCCATCCTCAGAAAGTATGTTCCCCATATATTTGAAATCGGACACATGTTCAATGACCTGTGCATTTATCATCCACTATGTCACTTCATGAAGCAAATACCAATTAGGATCAGCAAGGGTTGCTGCAATAGAGGCACAATTTTTAATGAAATTGAGTAATATAAAATAACAAAGCTTGTTTGACGCTTGCAAGCTAAAGAAACGATAGTTAGCTTTTAATCTTGATAATGAGTCAGACTGTGCGACTTAGTCAGATGAAATAAAAATAACAAGGTTGGTTAGACTCCTCAGAATTTGCGCTAGGATCCTATCCAACGGTTTTACTATATATTTTAGACGTCCACTTTCTGGTCTATCTAGTGTGATGTACAGACCATCTGGCCTTGTCATCTTTGGAAACCTTGATATTTTCTCCTCTAGCTCGCTGAAGACGACTGCGTGCAAAGGTGAGTGCTTTTAATCACAAGTAATAATTTCGCGAATTATCAGGAAATTCCCCGTACAGGATCGTGCTCGTTGAGTCACTTTGCCCATGAGAGTCTCATAAAAACCTCGTAAAAACTCAGCGACAAGATTGAAAACGAAAGAGATGTTGAAAAATATGTAGACATATAATGATAGGAAATTGAGATAATTAGTATGTCTGCGATATCGCCATTAAAACGCAGCCTTACTCCCAGACTGAAGAAAGGTGAGAAAATTGCCTTGAGTAGTTCCTGTGTGGAATTATATGCGCACTGAGGTCGGTGAGGTTGCATGCACAGGAGGGGAAAAGATGGCGAGGTCTTTCCCCATCCCTCTTGTATAATTATGGTTTGTCATGAACTGTCTGCAGACTATTTGGTCGCGTGATGTGACTAGAATATCACATTATAACTGCTCATGCTTGTGAGAAAGTGTCTCGAAAGAATGGTTATTATTATTCAAACTGATGTTGTTGAAATATTCAAAAAATAGAATGGTTTCATTTTGACACCAACAATCTTTGAGGATTGCGTAAGTGCATGTTCAGAATAGTAACCTTAATACGATGTCCATACCACATTGAAAATGTAGAACGAGCGAAGCGAGTTGAACGAAGGCACATACAGGAACTTACTAAGTGGACATATTTTCAATGTCTTCCGAGATAGGAAAAATAGTCGTGCGTCGCTCGCAGACTCCTGTGAATTCTCTCAAAATGCTCCGATCGCCACGATTCCTTCAGATTCGAAGAATTTGGATCATTGTGCAAAAGTTTTCTCGATGCTGTTGGTCGGCCTGATCATTATTAAAAAAGCTAGCACGAAAAACGTTCACAAGCTTCTCTCTGTAGAACTTGACATCGACTGTGTCTCTGCTGTGTGATCCGGTTGATAACAGTCACTGAAACTTGTTTAATGGTGAACTGGCTGCTCATTGTTTGATTTCTACGGTACTATGTCAGCAGATTGTGCCATTTCATTAACGTTACATGTTCCAATGCTTCCTTTCTAGTCAAAAGGAAGAAGAGACGACCTGTCTAGGGCTGGTTTATTCCTCCGCATTGGAACAGACATAGCTCCTGAAAACTCAAACACATTCCTTTTACGGAAACTTGAGAAGTCTGCGTAATTTCTTGTAGGATTCGGAGACTCTAAAATTCGGATGCATGTTTGTAGTTAATTCAATCATTCGCATGAAGCCATAGAAATCAACAACAATAAAACCTCTACAATGGAAATCAAGCTTCATGCAATGCACAATAACGGCACATAAATCGCACGCATTTTCATTTAGATGCACCTGCGAACGTCTGTATGATTGGGTTAGAATCAGTCATATGTGCAAATCGAAGCTTTTAATTGGTTCTTCAT
The DNA here is from genome assembly GCA_907163375.1 of Prostheceraeus crozeri. NCBI lineage: Eukaryota > Metazoa > Platyhelminthes > Polycladida > Euryleptidae > Prostheceraeus > Prostheceraeus crozeri. Next base: position 120,758 of record CAJQUW010016566.1, on the reverse strand, counting down.
GCCCCAACTTAGTTCCCCCGAATGTGCCGCGACCTTGAGTCAATTTCCATTCTAGTCAACTTCAGATAAACAGTTTATTTCTATGTGTTTACCTAAGTTGATGAGTGTTATTTTTGTGAGTAGTGTATTGAATCAAAATAGAATAGTCAAACAAAGCATAGTCAGCTGTCTTTGAGTTGTACAAGTCACGTGATGTCATCGCTTCAGCTTCATTCTTATTGGTTCACAATCAAACTTCAGTTGACTGAAATACGGAGACATTCAATCAAACTAATGTCTGCGTATCTTGATTTTCGAGCCTCCGTTTCATGTCTGCTGATCAAAAAATGCTGAAACCTCCGGATTTTGTTAAATTATTCTCGGAGACGTCTCCGTACAAAAAACGGAGGAAGTATAAACCAGACTTAATTCTGTGGCAGAGTGTGCCCACACCGAACTTCCTTGATGTAACTTGATTTCAGCTTCATCACAGGTCTCTCGGGCTCAGATCGAACAGTCTAAAAAGGCCACGGCACCGATAATCAATAGACAAGACGGCAAGATGGTCAAACGTAGACGTAAAAGTTACTGATATTTATGCATGCTGTCGGGTGGTCATAAGTCTTATAAGTGTCTGAGGTTGTCTTCGTGTCGTCGTTCATTTTCGTCTTATAATTTGCTGATAATCCACTTCGTAAATAGCAATTCAAAATTTAAGATCTACAAATTTAGCAGTTTTTTTCTAAATTTTTAAAGTTTATCGAATTTTGGCTGCAAATCTCTTTCATGATTGCTGTATACGATTCCTGAATACAAAAATGTTATCAGGAAGATTTTCTTTCAAAAGTAGTCATTCCTATGCATCTGTGAAATCGTGTTCCAAGTAACATGATACATGATAATAATGCAAATCGACAGTTTTCAGATATCCGCAGAATTAAATTAAGATTCGGAAAAGCAAAAGTGACTGGGCGACTTCTTGAGGTGCCATTACTCCCAGAAGCCACTTAAATTGCCTCAGACCCTATAGCTAAAAAATATGATGCCTACTAAGAAACACTTGCACAACATTTGAATTTGCAATCCTCTATGGCTAAGTTATCTGGTTGATTTGCTTGAACTATTTTGTTACTGCGTCATACCGAGTAACTTTATTCATTTTTGTACTGCATGTTTGGCCCCTCGATTTTCATTTGAGGTATTTGAAATAAACGCTATCTTATCTTATTCGCTTTCTATGGCACAATAGATTTTCGTGATTTCATTCACAGACTACGTATTTGCAAAGCACTGCACTCATCTTGAAAATTGATGCGCTTCGTTTGTTAAGTACAACACATAATGTTCGCAAAAAGCAGGAAACGAGAATCTACACCCAAATTTGCACATTAGCCTAGAAAATTACATTTCAGTTTGATATGCGTATAAATTAACGTGCGACGTGAAAAGCGCGTCAGCAACCTACAGGATGACTTGACAACGTTCGTACGTACTACATGCACACTATTTGAAATTATACTCTATGACATTAAAAACGATCCACTTGATATAGAAAATCTCAATGGAAGTGGACGACTTATATTTCATACTGCACTGACCAGGATGTCTATGCATCAAATTTGTCATGCTAATATAAAGCAGCTGTCCATTGTCGATATCTTTGGCATAGTTCATGCATTTCAAATTCGACCTTTTATCACTCTCAAGCAATTCTTTCTGACTAAATTTTGAAGCAAAAATGTCGCAATCAGAGCTTGTAAAAGGAATGGCTGTTGGAATGCTACGATGTGGAAATAGTTGTAGGTTTGTTGGACGGAAGTTGGGTGTGTCACACTCCACTGTGAGCAGGTGGTGGAGTCGATGGAACAATGATGGAAATGTTAAAAGAAGGATAGGATCAGGGAGACCGAGATTGACAAACAATGCTACCGATAGGAAGTTGGTTATCTCAGCAAAGCGCTATCGCTTTAAGAGTGTTCCTCGACTGGTCATCAGCTGGAAAGCTGCAGCAGGAATTCCATGCAGTATACGAACAGCATATCGCCGTCTAGCAGAAGCGGGCCTGAGGTCATACCGACCTGCTGTAAGAATTCCTCTAAGTAAGTAATGCGAGAATTTCGCACAATGACATTGTTTCACTGCCAATTTTTTTCTCCGCATGTCTCGAACACAAGCGAAAGCGTGTGGAATGGTGTGAGCAGCATCTGTCGTGGAGCACAGAGGAATGGCGTCAAGTGATGTGGACGGATGAATCCCGTTTCACTTTGGATTTTCACAATGGTCGCATTAGAGTGCATCGAATGGTTGGTGAGAGGTATTCACCCTGCTGCATATCTGAGCATGACCGCTATGGTGGTGGTAGCGTGATGATCTGGGCCGGTATCTGGTACGGATGTCGAACTGTCGCAGTCATTGTGAATGGTAACTTGAACGGAGAGAGATATTTATCGAATATCATATCTCTAATCGTCATCCCAACGGTAAATGAACTCAACCTCATATTCCAGGATGACAACGCTCGACCACACAGAGCTCATTGTGTAACAACAGCGATAGTGAGATCTGAAATTCGCATCCTCCATTGGCCTTCACGCTCTCCCGACCTGTCTCCGATCGAACATGCTTGGGATGAACTTGGTCGGAAAGTGAGAGATGCATATGATCATCCGCCATCAACACTGACAGCTCTTTCAGAGAGACTCATCGATCAATGGTCATTGCTGGATCAGGAGCGGCTTGATCATCTTTGCGACTCGATGCCGATGAGACTTCAAAGCTGCATTTCAGTGCGGGGAGGACATACTCGGTACTAATGTCTCCCATTTATTCAAATATAATGTTTTATATAAAATGCTATCTTATAATTCATGAGTGTGAGTGGAATAAAGTTCATATATTTGAGTGGAGCATTTTTTATGTCATGCATTATATAATTATGATATGGAAAATAAGCTTTTCCACCGCGTTCCTAAAATAGATAATTGAAGGACGCTGAAAATGAAGATGGTGATCAGAAATTTCTGAGATAGCGTTGATCTTTGCCGCTTTTAGAGATTCATCAATGTTGCATATCGGAAGTGGCCATGGTTGTGTCTCTAAAAAGATAAACCCGTGTGTTTAACGTAGTCATGGAACTTAAAGGGTTACCTTCGAAGATCTTTAGGCGGCGTTCTTGTCCCTCATAATACTAAATTATTGTGAAGTATCATGCAGGAATCCCGCTTTTCCTAGAACCGACTTGTCGGACTTAACTGCGGTAATGGACAGAGGCCCGATGGCCTCACCCTTTTCCCATTCAAGCTTGGGACGCTTGGATCTGCTCGGACACTATACGCTGTCTCCAACATGACGAAGAATTCCACCTCTCCCGGATGCACAGCACGTGATGCGTGCATCACAGTAAGTACGCACAACTGACCTAGAAGTGCATTTTCTGTCCCATTCGTGGTCAAAACTTCCGGAGTTGGATCGGCCTTCCTCAAAGATCTCGCCCGCCTCAGTTTCGATGAATGCCGGCGATCCCAGAGATTCAGCGTGGCTTCGCCAACGCGTTTCACTTGCAATTCTTTGCGGAAATGCCGCTGCTATATCCGCCTCCTTGCTGAGTGGAATACACATGTACATGTTGCGGAATGAGACATGTAGGCTCTATTGCAGGCCTGTATGCGAGCTCGTCTCCACCGCGGACTTCGATTCGATTCCTAGGTCGGGCGAGTGCGGTCGGGGAATCAAGGATGTTGGTGTCTTGCATTGACTTGTAGATGTTATTCTCTTTAGATATTCAATGAACAACGACAGACCTTTGTTGTCAATCTACTATGTGACGTAGTCGCATGACATGCTGATATGCTGTCTCGCTACAACATGAATGCTGGTAGTATTCTGTCAATAGTACGTAGGACAATAAGCTGTCGATATCACTTAGAGATGACTTCTGCCTTCACTCGCATTCCTTTTGAACCGTCAGCGTGGCCTAGTGAAGAAGGTGAGAGCTCGTCTCCACCGCGGACTAGGGTTCGATTCCTAGGTCGGGGAATAAAGGGTCTTGATGTCTTGCATTGGCTTGTAGATGTCATTCTCTTTAGATATTCAATGAACTACGACATACGTACCTTTGCTGCCCATTTCAAGCTCATACCTTAACGACAAGAAAAAAAGTTTCAGGCAAATAAAATCAAGAAAGAAAAATTTCAAGTGTCATAAAGGAGATTTCAGAATGATTGTGCATTAATTACTATTAATATTTGCTACGCATTTCGTTTTCAACATTTTGTAAGCAGCACTTTTCCGATTTTGATGAGTTCATTCCGTTCAAAGACTCTCATTACCCTAGTGGATTTCTCCTTATTCATAATGTGAGATCTTACGATTAATAAACAAATCAAAGCGAAATTGTTCTAACCAAAGACTCGACACAGTTGAAAATAATTTCTCAGTACATTAAACAAACTCTCATGAGTTTCCCGTAACGTATCGGAAGAACTCCTTTTTCCCACATCGAATTGTCAGTTGAAAAGGATAATTCACGAACTGATTTATGAGGTCGTCGATCACAAATGATGATATTCACAAATAGTAGATAGAGTACAAAGTAATTATGAACATGACTGATCTGTTAGAAGCGCAATTATGTAGGACAACAAGTACAAGAGCTTGAATTGCTCATTCATAGGCGTGTTTAAACCATAGAATTCCGACCTTTCACTTTGATTTGTACGTGTAAAGGGACTATGTAGTGAGGTCGTCAGCAGGAGGTGGCTGAGATTCACAATTTAGCTGTAAATACTGTACAGAATTTTACATCGGCAAAAGTAGTCGCCCATTTCATTTGGGTATGCTGAACACCGCAATAGCATTAATGCCTGTAACGAAGTCAGCGCTCTTTCGGACCATTTGATTCATAGACATTCAGATCATGATGGTTCTATTGATAGCTTACATGCACAAATTATTGATAAATGTAGTGATCCTGTCGATACTATATATTGTCAGAGGCTCGACAAATCAAATTACTTCTAATATGATGTGTGTTGTCAACTCCATTTGTGCTATGTACCTGGTATGCAAAGCAGGGATGCGGACTCCTATAATTTTGATAGGACTCCGACTCCGGGTGACAAGTATATAAGCCTAGTTTTTTGAAAAATGAACTGGTAGCCTACATCACAGATCATTATAGGCTTACCTGAAACGATATTTAGTGATCATTACATCAATTATCAATCATTTTCGATGAAAGTTGATCAAATGTCGCTTTAAGTTGGAGGCATACGACTCGGCTTCTTGATGTGTGCTTCACACGGTTTTCTCCAGTCTCTACCAGGAAGGAAAATCCCTCATCCTTCTCAAAAATGAGTACACTTTCGATTTTAATATCCGCTTTACAGGAGCCATCACACGCGATTAAAGTGAGGGTAAGATGTAATGTTCTCAAACAAACTATTATTTCATTTTTGTCTCTGATGTGACCTTTGGTGCGTATGTGTGATCGAGGCTAGGAAGGCTTGTCTCCTCTACTAAATCACCCAGTGAAAATACAATCCTTTTTTCACTATCACGGGTCATTCCCTCAATTATTATAAGCTTTGTATGCATTGCTGTCTCTGTACTTTTGTTTGACGGAGAAAGTTGACATCAAAACAATGACAGCTATGCACGAGGATAAATAATTTGCTTGTATTATATTTCGTGTGTACTTATAGGCCGGAGTCCTGAGTCCTATCATTTGATATAACTCCGACTCCAGCAAAAATGATAGGACTCCGACATATGCGCGTGCATGTATTTTCCTTGACAAAGGACGAAGTGCGAAACGTCGACACTGAATAAATTCTACTATTCGTCATTTTCGTGCCTTATCTCTTCTGGAGGTATCTCTCACCATAGCTACAGTATGCCACAGTAAATTTGCAGCACCCCATGCATTTTGCCAAAATTAAGACTACTTGTGTTAATTCATCTTTAAAGTGACAGCCGCATAGCTTAGCGACTTAGAAATAATTACAGCTGCTTAATTCACACATGAACAACAATGAGATCACAAAAAATTCAAAATTTTGTGGTGATGGCCCTTTAACTGAATTACGGCCTTCACACGATCCTTCACTAAATTCATTAAAATTTGGCAGATATCCTTGACTTCGTGTAGACTTAGTACAGATGTTGAGGAAGGCGCGAATGATCTCTGTCTGACATTTTGGACGGTACCTTGATATCCAACGTTTGGAAATCGCTCACAGGCTCTCGACAGGGATGAGGTCCACTGATGATGCCGACCAAGGCAGCACTCTGATTTCAGCATCTTTGAACATGTTCAATGATTTCCTGTAAACATGACAGGAGGCGTTATCCTGTTGAAAGCAGCCCTGTCTTCACCAAATGACTCGATCATTTGTGGAATTACTTTGGAATCCATTATCGTCTCAATGCTTCCATCGCTATTCGGTTTCCGTCTACGACATGAACTCGACGAGGACCGCCCCATCTGAAGCAAGACTAATACATGACCTTCACAGGATTCTTAACTTTGCATGATCAAATGTGAGTTCAAGTCCATCCAAAACACGAGCAAAGATAGGACAATCATCTGATACCTCGACAATATCCTCTAAATCCAAAGCACACTTCTCCAATCACTATTTGTTAAGGACTCCTGTCGTTAGGCCAACTCGTACCGATCCTTTGTGTTCTTCTCCGATGGGAACTGCTTGCATTTTGGCCCAATTGCTATCCAGACCTTGTCGATGGTGGTGGCCATAGATTCCACTGAAGCATGTTTACGAATAAATTATGTTCAAAATTTACGTCTCCTCTCTCTCAAATCTAATTAGCTTAACAGACAAATCAAGAGTTTGTGACATGAAGACATTCTATACCAAAAATTATGGCCTAGACTTCGTACGTTTCCAGAATCAGAGATAATGTGCTTTTCTTTGATGAGAAACCGGGTAAAACTCGGCAGCCGCGCAGATCTGTAGTCTCATCGCCATCATTCTCTGCAGAAACTCGTTCTGTCTGCCTGACTAGGAATCAGTCACATGCAAAGTTCTAAGCTATCATCGTTCATTGATGCTCCAAGACCTTCCTCACCTCCGACAATGCCGCTACCTTGATTTGTTTTTCATTCTAATAAGCTTCAAACAAACTATCTATTTCCATGCTTGATAACAATTTCAGGTGCTCGGCTTGTGAAGCATGTAGTAGTTAGCTGCAGACCCAAAGTATTTTCACAGAAAATATTATTCTCGAATAGGCTTGATAAAAGACGCTTATCTTTCACATGTTCCCGTGACGATTGTCTGTCAGCCAGGAATCTCCATTGAAAATTTATGATGCCGGTAGTTCATTTTATTGGTTATGACTTTTCATCTCGCCACTTGGGGAAGCCGTGACCCTCATTCTCGTAAATCACAAGAATTTTCATGCTGTTCTTATCACAGAATAAATCAGTGGCAAAAACACGTGATTATGAATAACGGGACTCATTGTGGGCCATGAGATTTCTCTCACTTCATCTGATACTGAACAGAGATTATATTTGAAAAAAAAGAATGTTCTCAGTTTGCACATGACGATGACCAAACAGGAGACAAACCGCTAGCGGTAAAACCATAGAAATCTGACTAGGCCGGACACGCACATTGAAAACAATATTATGCAGGAAGACACGTGTTTCCATGACAACAATATCTAAATAATGCCGCCTTCCATAGGCCAGCAATTGTGCGGGATCGATCACAGAAAATCGCATTCTGTGATATCCACAGATTTAGACAGGTCGTCTCTTCTTTCGTTTGACTAAAAAGGAAGCACTGGAACATGCAACGTTGATGAAATGGCACAATCTGCTGACATAATGCCATAGCAATCGAACAATGAGCAGCCAGTTCAACATTAAACACGCCAAATTGTGCGAAGTTTCAGTGACTGTTATCAACCGGATCACACAACAAAGAGACAGCCGATGTCAAGTTCTACAGAGAAGTTTATGAACGCTTTTTTCATGCGCCTACTAACATTTGTAATAATGACCGGATGTCCTAATGGTATCGAGGAAACTGTTGCGCAGAGATCTGAATTTTTCAAATCTGAAGAGTTGAATTTCAATTCTTCAGAGCATTTTGAAGGAATTCACATCAATCCGCAAGCGACGCACGACTATTTTTCCTATCTCTACAAGGTAATGAAAATTTCTTTTTACCCATTTAGTAAGTTCCCGCATGTGCCATCGTTTTGAATCAGTTTGCACTTCTGGCAAAGTGACACGCTTAAACCATAGACACAGAACCAGTGACACCACGCTTCTGTGGTGAAACCATAGAAATCTGACTAGGCCGGACACGCACATTGAAAACAATATTGACAATATGACGGCACAAAAGGAATGCAAGTGAAGGCACAGAATTAGATTGATCTTTACAAAGGCGCAAATATCTATTCAATCAATGCTTCAATACGAGATACGCAAGTCTTCAAACCACAGAATTAAATTGTTTAACCGCGTCACTTTGCTAGAGGTGCAAACTGATTCAAAACGATGGCACATGCAGGGACTTGCTAAGTGGGCAAAAAAAATTTTAATATCTTGAAGAGATAGGAAGTCGAGCGTCGCTAACGGATTGCTGTGAATCCCTTCAATATGTTCCAATCGCCACGATTCCTTCAGATTCGAAGAATTCAGATCATTGCGCAAAAGTTTTCTCGATAATGTTGGGCCTTCCGATTATTATTAAAAAAGTTAGCAGTCACACTAAGAAACGTTCACAAACTTCTCTGTAGAACTTGACATCGACTGTGTCTCTTTGCTGTGTTATCCGGTTGATAACAGTCAATGAAACTTCGCACAATTTGCCGTGTTTATTGTTGAACTGCCTGCTCATTGTTCGATTGCTATGGTATTATGTCAGCAGATCGTACCATTTCGTAGGCATTACATGTCTCACTGCTTCCCTTCTAGTCAAACAGAAGAAGAGACGACCAATCTAATTCTGTGTCTCCAAGTGATATGGACAGTTAATTGTTCTATTATCATTGACAGAATGTTACCAGCGTTCATTTTGTAGCATGACAGCAATCGACTGTATAGATTGACAGCAAAAACAAAGGCATGTCGTATTATATCGAATATCTAAAAGAGTCGTCTCCGCCGCGGAATTCAGCTCGATTCCTGGGTTACGCGAGTGCGGGTGGGCAATCAAGGGAGTTGGTGTCTTTTATTGACTTAATAGTTGTCATTCTTTCTCCTTAGATGGTCAATATATTTCACCATACATAGTCACTCAGAACGTTTCACGCAAAACGCATCAGTTATGGGACTGGTAGCATTAACCTCAAGTGAAGCGCATCACTTGTGTGGCTGAAGTTGCTGACGTCACGTGGAACGCATCACTGTTGGTGCTGATGCCTTTAACGTCACGTGGAACGCATCACTGTTGGTGTTGATGCCTTTAACGTCAAGTGGAACGCATCACTGTTGGTGCTGATACCGCTAACCTCATGCAAAGCGCATCACTTGCGCAACTGAGTCTCATGTAAAACGCATGATTTTCTGTGGTTTAAAACGTAAACGTCATGTTAAACACAAAAGGATGAAATCGCTAATCTCATGCATGCAAAACGCATGGTTTTGGACTTTAAATCGCTAAGTTCATGCAAATCGCCTTAGTTTTGGTGTCTTAATGTTTTCACAATGTCAAGATATCTCCAATATGACAGGAAGGGGCTCATGTCCTCTCCGATCATCAGTGGAGAATTTGAAATTGATGGAAATTTCGATATAAAATAATTACTGTTCATTACAAAGTTTACGAATACGTTTGATTAATGAAGCTGTCAAAGAGTGGATGAAAATCATGTCAATGTTGACATGAACTGTTACGACATCACATGGGTCATAGATTTCAGTGAACCAACAATATTCTTGAAATACGACTTTGAAATGACAAGTTTGCCGTGCGGATATTTAATTGTAAATCACATATCTGTGGACAAATGAGAAGATATCATCAGCTCATTAGTTCACTGCAATCATCTATTTCTGTGTTTGTAGGAGATTAGAGTGCAAATGTACTTCAAATGACATGATAGTGGAAATATTAGCTGCACAGACAAGAAGACTCTGATGTCCTATAATTAAAAGACGTATTCCTTTGCGATATTACCGATTTCCTGCGTGTGATGATAGCTGCTAAGATTGATCCTGTAAAGCTAAGAATAAATTACGATGACAAAATATGACAAATGTTTTTTTGATAATGCGTCTTCTAAGAATTTTCCACATATATAACTCTAAAATAATCAAAAGCTAGAACGGACACGCACATTGAAAATAATGCTACGTCGTGGTCATGCGATGTCAATGTACTTTGTGAAGATTCAGCATGTTATCAATCCATATAAAAGCATTTTATGTGATTTTACTACACATTGTTGAAAAAAGAAAGGGATCTGAGCAAAAATGGAATGTATGATACTAAGTGTAAAAACAGCATGAAATTTAATGAATCAATGCCTCCGGCTTTCACGAGGTCGAAATGATAGATCAATGCGCCTTGATCTTGGCACCACCATGAAAAAAGGCTTGCCGGCTGGGAATCCAACCCAGTCCTCGAACTGCCAAAACGGTAACGAAGGGAACGTCATAATGCGCGCTGAAAGCTTTAGTTGCTCTTGACACGGTCATGGAGGGTGTGCTTTGCTGGTGTTGGTGATCTTCATGCCGCGTTAGGAGTTCGAAGCACAGAATTAGATTCATCTGCGGGCGCTTCGGTTTCCTAGAAAGGAAGAATTGTAGGCCTATGTAACCTTAATATCGAAATGGCACATCACAGAATTAGACAACATGCTCCTTCTCGAATCGATAATTCGTGTATCGCTTGCTATTGGAAATGGCAAACAATAAGCTGTCAGCAAAGGACACCAGATCCAGTGAGAGATGCGCGCGTGCTGTGATATCACTTTGCACACACCAAAACAGACATCGCTGTCTGGCTTCGATTCAATGTATGCACTATACAGTGAGAAATGCCGAGGAGAGGATGTGAAATCATCAAGTGAACTAATTTTTGTACGCCTGCTACTTTTTTTAATAATGATCGGAAGGGCCAACATTATGGAGAAAACTTGTGTGCAATGATCTGAATTCTTCGAATCTGAAGGAATTGTGGCAATCGAAGCACTTTGCTGGAACTCACATTAATCCGCAAGTGACGCACGACTTTTTTTCATATCTCTGTAAGGCATAAGAAATTCCTTTTTGCCCACCTAATAGGTTCCTCGATGTGCCGTCAATTTCGTATTAATCACACTTCTAGCAAACCGAAGCAGATAAACAAAATATTTAATTCTGTGGTTCGAAGACTGGGTTCGATTCCCAGCCGGCAAGCCTTTTTTCATGGTGGTGCCAAGATCAAGGCGCATTGATCTATCATTTCGACCTCGTGAAAGCCGGAGGCATTGAATCATTAGATCGATTGTCCGAGGTCGCCTGGAAGCGGTTGCTATTGATACAGCATAGGTTGGCTGTCTCTGTCCCACAATTTTTTATTCCATGATCTTTGATTTTCCAGTTTCACTTATGAAATACATTAACCCACTTTAATTATTAGATGCTAATATGCAACTGCTCAAAATGAAGTAGATTGTGTATGTATTGTACATGCTCAAACAAGCGCATGTGTAAGGGTTCTTTCTCATGAAGTAAAGGCTTTCAGACATCCTCAAAAAGTGAAATTTTTGGCCTGTGCACTGCTTGTAAGTAAATGTTCAAAATGAACCGAATTTTGTCTATAAATTACCTTTTTTATTGTTGACTACAATGCCAAACTGGTTGAATTTAGTGAGAAGTTACTCATGAGTAGTCATACTAAATGAAATTAACAAGATTGATTGTGCAAAGAATGCAACTCAAACATGTGTATTTGATTTGTATTTGTATGTGTATTTGTGAAAGATTTTCCTTCAAGGTTAGCAAATCTCATGTATCTCCAAAAAGATATTCTACAGTTCAAAGCAGGGATGCGGAGTCCTATTATTTTGATAGGACTCCGACTCGGGGTGGCAAGTGTATGAGCCTAGTTCTGGTAGCTTACATCATAGATCATTATAGGCTTATCTGAGCATGATTTTAGTGATCATTGCTCTATCAAATCAATCATTTTCTATGAAAGTTTATCAACTGCGCACATCACTTGTTGACACGGTTTTTCTCCAGTCTCTACCAGGCAGAAAGATCCCTATCCTTCTCCAGAAAATATGAGTACACTTTCGATTTTAATATGCGCTTTGGATGAACACGATTGGTGCTAGGGTAAAAGGTAATATTCTCAAACAAACTAGTATTCTACTTCTCCGGTGTGACGTTTGGTTCGTAGGTGTGATTGAGGCTAGGAAGGCTTGTCGTCTCTAATAATTCACCGAGTAAAAAGACATTCCTTTTTTCACTATCACGGTTCATTCACTCAACTATTACAAGCTTTGCATGTTCAGTGTCTCCGTACTTTTGTTTGACGGGGAAAGTTGACATCAAGACAGTGACAACTATGCACGATGATAGATAACTTGTTCGTATTATATTTCGGCTCTAGTTATAGGCCGGAGTCCGGAGTCCTATCATTTGACAGGACTCCGACTGCGCATCCCTGGTTCAAAGTAGCTTCCAATGTTATCATGAAGAAGAATGACGTGCAGATGCTCAGAGAATTCAAATGATTAGGAAAATGCAGGAGAAAGATTACTTATGTGAGTCACTACTGCTAAAAGTTTAGAAGTAGTCCTTGCATAGCATCTGAATTACCAATACTCTTCGATGTCTATATGTAGTATAATAATTGATTGATATGATAATGATTCAGAAACCCACACTAATAATATAAAGTGCTGAAAATCGCTGCCTTTGGTAACAGTCAGGATACAAAATGTTTACAAAAAAATGGTAACATTCGAAAATACCGCTTTCAAAATAGGTCATTGACCAAACCCAACGGTTTTCTGTGAAAAGTTTGAAAATACGTAAAAGCCGAATGTCATGAAATCGTGTTCAAGTGGATTAGTTATCGGATACGAATCACCACTATCTTCGGTATAGATAGGGTGAAACATTATCATTTGTCACCGCCAAAAAGCAAGGTTTATAGAGAACTTGAGTTGTGACATACAAAAACAATTTGAAGACGCAAATAAAAGCTCAGCATGTATTCCTTACATCATGAAATTAACGAGGAAGACGTGCAGTTTGGTGTGAAAGGAATATATAATTTATAATTGTTGTTGCTCGACTTGGAGAATCATGTAGAGATGCCGAGAGCAAGCAGACACATCATGAGAGCGAACTATCGCCTGACGATGCATCACTGTAGAAACACATTGCGGAAGAGACCACCTTCGAAGCAGATTTATTGCTGCCTCTGATTTACTCGCTTGCATTTCATCAAAAGCTATAAATTATTGTAAGAACTTTGGGTGAACATGGCAGCGACGTTGCCGAAATGCATTGCATTCGATAGGACTTTGTTCTGAATTTCGCCAATACTCAGGGGTAACCTCTTTCCCTAAGAAGCACAGCGTAAGTTTATATTTTAGGTATTATTACATTTGTAATTCAAGCAAATACTAGACCGATGATTGAGAGAATGTTCTAAACAACCACATCTTGTTACGACGAGCCAAATGTGCCCTCAGACTCACAGTAACAGGCTGCTTAGAATGACGGCTTACAGTGGCTTGCAACGCCTTAGATAGCATGGGTTGCGAAACTTGTTTGAATAGCACATGTGCCTTGTGAAGATTCGCGCTTTATATCCGCTCTCTTAAACCCAATCTATATCGAGGGCCGAGTTCGGCCAGAACTTCTTAAGGTGATGCGAATTCATTTGACAATGTATTTAGCATGTAAACCTTCTCATGGTCGTATTTACGTGATAGTCTAATATCGTCATTAGTATTAGTTAGTGTAGTGTAAGAAGATAGTATTATAATAATCATAAATAGTATTTCCAAAAAGCACGAATTTGGTGCATTAACATGGTAAGCTATAATAAATGACAATTCAAAATTCAAAACCACCAAGCTTGACAGATTTATGACTTTTTTCATCCATTTCCCGAATTTTGGTTGAAATATCCTTGAAGAATGCTATATTCAAAACCAAAACCAATTGAATGAACTGAAAAGTTCTTGTTAGTATAAAAATATGTAGTATAGATTGATAAGATTGAATTTGTGCGGTGAATGCAGTAAAAGGCATATCTATCTGAAGTGTGGAAGTTCCTCTTCAAAAGTAGACTTTCAATCTATATGTGAAATGATATTATTCACTGCAAATCATAAGTACATATTTAAGTAACATTCTAAGTACTAAAAGAAAGGTAACTAAAATTGCCAAACTTAAAGTCACACAAGTACTAAGATGCCTACTAAGTACTAATATAATGAAACATCAATAAAGTATAACAATGACTCACTAAGAGGGAAGGACATGTAAGAGTCTGACAATAGTATAGTATAGACAACAGCATAGATACTAAATGAGTACTAAAATGGGTACGAATTAAGCACTGTGCCCTCGAACCCAAAGAGTTGTAAAATGAGTACTAAACTTTTCACACTCAAAAACTATTAGATTTTGGGACTCTTTTCTTAGTCGTAGTTAGTACTCAGGTTCAACATTCTTTCCAGTACTCAGTTGGGACTTTATGAACAATCGTGCACAGTTCAATCAAAATAACTACATACATACACAAGACAAAGAAATGGACGCATATTTGACTATAAGTTATCTTCTTGTGCCCTTTAAATTATAAAAATTGAATTGCCGTCTCCTAGATAAAGGAGATCATCTTTCACTTCATCACATCGGATGAACTGATATTTTCATGAAATTGACGACATTAAAATGCTCAATAAATCTCCTTAACGTCGCTATAGAGAGAGTGAAGGTACAGAATTATCGAATTACAGCATTTATCTTTCAACTCACACTTCTTGTTCACTGTTCATATCAAAAGGTTCTCGTGGTGTAGTCTATCACCTTCTAACGAACGATTCAGTGTCTTAAATGTACTTGCAAGTCCACTTCACGGAAAATTTAGCGAGTGTTTACTTCTTCACACAGTCGTTTTTTTTATATGTTTGACTTTCTGATAAGGAAATCCCTCATATAGAGTTGAATTTGTTTCCATGTGAAACATGAATATGATCTCCAATCGAAGAACGGAAAGAAGTATGTGCAATGATAACAGCTCAGTTGCTTTAATGTTTGCATTCAAGTGTAATGGCCACGGAATTAGATTGTTTAAACGCATCACTTTGCTAGAAGTGCAAACTGATTCAAAACGATGGCACATGCAGGGACTTGCTAAGTGGGCAAAAAGAAATTTTTGATATCTTACAAAGATTGGAAGTCGTGTGTCGCTTGCGGATTGCTGTGAATTCCTTCAAAATGATCTGATTGCCACGATTCCTTCAGATTCGAAGAATTCAGATCATTGCGCAAAAGTTTTCTCGATGATGTTGGGCCCTCCGATCATTTTAAAAAAAGTTAGCAGGCGCATGAAAAAACGTTCACAAACTTCTCTGTAGAACTTGACATCGACTGTGTCTCTTTGCTGTGTGATCCTGTTGCTAACAGTCATTGAAACTTTGCACAGTTTGGCGTGTTCAATGTTGAACTGGCTGCTCATTGTTCGATTGCTATGGTATTTAGTCAGCAGGTTGTGCCATTTCAATAGCGTTACGCCTCAGCCACACTGAAAGCAAAGGAAACACGAGGGTCCGAGCAAACGCGAGGAAACGTATCAATCGCTCTGATTTGCTTTGTTAGCAGAACGCTTTGCTCGGAAACGCTTGAAAAAGCTTTCACTGTGGCTGAGGCCTTATAATCAATCACATGTGCAATTCTAAGCTTTTTATTGGACGCTCCCAACGTTTTTCCCTGGATGTGTGGCGACCTTGAATCAATTTATATTTTACTGAACTTCAGATTAACAATCTATTTCTATGGACTAGGGTGACCATGATCATAACCATGGAAATCCAACTTTTCGCTTTGTTTATGTTAGTTTTATATAGTTAAACGATTCCGAATGACGGATCGATTGACAATGCTAATGATAAGCGGTATATGCAAAAACTATGCATACCGCTCTGTATATAACTCGCCCCACTGCGGTGTTTTTCCGAACGCGCCCCACTAAGACCCCCCCTGATGATCTCCCAAACTATTGCATCAATTTTGCCACCAACTAAGCCACACATCAATCGAATAAGCAATAAAAGGGTATTCAGAAAGACAGCATTACTTTTATTTCTAAGGTCATCGAATTGCTTTTCGATCAAGCACGTGACATAATCGAAAAGTTAGATCGCAGATCCCACTCTTCACGTGCTAAAGAACATTGCACATGTTTAGTTACCGTTGTAGGAAGGTTGCCTGACCACCAACTATTCCGGCATCCAGAACGAGTTTCTGCAGGGAACGAGGCCGAAAGTGAGATTTTCACATAATAATGTACACCCTATGCCTACTACGAATCCTGCGAGTTCTAGTGAGTTCCTCTTCTTGTCAGACAAGATCAAAGAAAAACACATGTAAATCCAATGAGACGCAAATTGAAGTTTTTGGCTAAAATGAAATTTTGTATGTTTTCTCTGATTAAACGAAACGTACTAAGCACAGAGTCATCATTTTTGGCCTTCAGGTCAAAACTGAGTCAAGTCACATCTTGAGCAACTTTATCCACACTCAACCACATTCTCACATGCATTGCCGATTAGATGCATGATAAAAGTACATGCACATCATCGGAAATGACCCGAAGACATTGCATGTCAAAAATGATGACTCTGTGCTTAATACGTTTCATTTAATCATAGAAAACATACAAAATTTCATTTTAGCCAAAAACTTCAATCGACGTCCCATTGAATTTACATGTGTTTTTCTTTGATCTTGTCTGACAAGAAAAGGAACTCATTAGAACTCGGCAGACGTGCCGCTTCGTAGTAGGCAGAAGATGTACATCATTCTGTGAAAGTTTCACTTTCGGCCTCGCTCCCTTCAGAAACTCGTTCTGGCTGCCGGACTAAACCGTGGTCCAAACAGACACGTGCTCCTTGACACGAGTTACCGAACGTCTGCGAGTTCTACCAATGCCTCAACAGCCGCAAACATACTTGTAAATCACTTTAGATTACCCGCAGACACTGACAAACATCCTTGACAGGGGCAATGAGTTATACATTTTCATTTGTTCACACTTTACATCGAATTTCTCATTAAAGCATTAATGGATAAGGGGGCCGTGTAGGTTTTCGAATCTGTGAGAGCCTAATAGCATCATGTCAGCTGACGACATAATAATCGTGACAGAAGCAGCATAGAGGAAGAGATTCATAACTTGTAAGCAAGAACAATTGCATTTTGAAATTATTTTCCTCCTAGCATCAGATTTCGATTTCATGTAACATTCAAATGAGGACGATATAAAATGCATGCCACCCACAGAGTGTCTGGTCGAGAACATTTCGTATCATTTCAATATTTCATCAAATATTAATTTTCGGCATTATCCACTTTGGTTGGCATCGTTTTCGAAAGATATTAAACTCAAGCGCCGCCTCGTGCTGCATTTTGAACTGTAACATACGTGCAGAGAATAAATTGCATCTTTTGTATGATACGATACGATGATAACCTTTTCCCTGGTAGTTCGTCACCGCCACTATCAAATTATGGCCTTCACTGTCTACAATTCCGTAACAATCTCGCTTTGCAAACATTCGCCTGAAAGTTGCGAATTTACATCTCAATGAGTCTATTAACCTCATTTTAATTGATGAATACAAAAACTGAAATATTTGAATTTGAAGCTTAGTAATAACGAGAGTTTACCTAACTTTCTACTTATCACCTCTTTGAAACATTCATCTAATCTTGATGCATTAGAAACATTTATTTCAAACGTATTAGACTCATTATCCTCAAAACTACACATGTCGCGTGCTATATTCCTATTTCATTTTTTAAATGTCGTCAGTAGTGAATTATCTTCAATGAACTTCTCATCTCTCAACTTGCTTTATCATCAAGTAATTTTGAATATTAACTTAAGGTGTAAAAGAAAATGTGTTCACTTAAAGAATGCAAAGTTCTTGAAGAAGTATATTAGAGATGTCATTGCTGACAGTCAAACATGCACAGTGTAGTAATCACGCTGGGCGATAAAATGTGTCAGCTGACACTCTCTGTCATCTATTGATACTCCAGCTTTATCAAATGAAGCTGAAGAGGTGTAGAAGAGAAACTTTGCATCCATTGCCCCTCGTTCCGCATAGTCCCCGACGAACTTGTAAATAGGCTTGAATTATCAGGCGCGGCCCACTCCAAGCCCGGCGCAGGCCCGCCGCATCGGAAATGGTCAGTACAGGCCCAGCCCCTGCTCATCCCGAGGTGCTCGTATGCCTCTGTCATGCATTATACATGGGCCTTTATAATACTGTATTTGTTATTCCATCATGATTAATTTCATGAATATCTCACTTTTGATCTATTCATTTGCGACTTTTAACCAGATTTTTGTCATAAGCTTTCAAAAGTGATGCCTAATTTAGTTAGCAGCAATTTCTTTAGTGAATTCTTATTTTTCTTTGTGCATATTTTAGAGCGAATTTCAGAACACACGTGAACTTCAGCTGTTTAATTCATCACGCAACATCAATGGCATTCGTCAAATTCCAAAAATTTTCGATTTCCCAATTCGCTCCTCAATTTACTTTCACGATCTCAATTTTACCAACCTTGCTCACGTAAAGTGATGTAAATATCCCGTTTCGTCAGAATTCAGACTTGATTTTACACTGCTCGATGAAAAAAATACTTTCTGACCCTTTGCGACTCTGGCTATGACCATCTGTACTGAGAAAAGCAAACATTATTTAATGGATCGTTACAAGTTGACTAAATGGAAGTGATGAATTTTGCTCGGCCCGTGGGCTACCCGGCCCACCTACAATCCTGGTCCCCGGCTTTCAGTACGAATTTCTACGAGGAACGAGGCCGAAAATGGGGAAACTGAAACTTTCGTTAAATTAGACGGACAACAGCTGCTCTCGGTATTCGGAGATCACATCAATCATTGCTTTGTTGTTTTGCCTGAGTTGTTTCTGAAAGGAACAAGCTTTCGTCCTTTGTGATCAAAGTGGGATGCTTGTAATATTGAATTGACAAAGGAAGTGGACAGCTTTAGTCTAGAGAAAAACTAATGTTAAACAGATCACTATAATATGCAGAGTTTAAAATGTTTGTATATTTATATATTGTGAAAGACATTATTGGAATGCAGGCAAAACAGAATTCGGTGCTTGTGTTATCTCCACTCCCCACTTTTTCAAATATGTCTATAATGTGCAAAAATGAATCGATCGCTACAAAATTCTAGATGCATGTAGTTGAACACATTTACTACTCTCATGCAAAAAATTATGGAAATCGGAAATGTACTTTTTGAATTAGAAACCATATCTTGATGTGTATCGATGTCAGCAGCTTCATCTGATTCATACTCTTAGAAGATTGCACAGACAACCAGTTCACCTCACGACAACTGAACCTTAACTTAACCCTAGGGCCACATCTGCTCTTGCACCAATATGATTGTGTAGCTAAATGTTGTTAGACCATCGGTAATGGGAACATTTGAAATAGCAGCCGATGAGATGAGTACGATGAAAGAACAAAACCTGCAATGCAAGCGAGTAATAAAAATCATCTTCATGGATATTGATGCGACTGAGCAGGAATAGAAATCAGACCATCCAATAAAATTAGACTGCTGACGTGTTCATTCTGAAGTTGAAGATTTTGACTCTCTGCAATCGAAGGAGTTCACAATCTTTTTCATAATGTTTTATCATTCTTTCTCACCTTATATGAATCATCCTGATATCTGCAGATACCTTTTCTTTCGCCGATACTGGGAGCACTTATTTTGCTACGGACACAGAATTTGATAGGTCGTCTCTTCTTCCGTTTGACTAGAAAGGAAGCATTGGAACATGTAACGTAAATGAAATGGAATAACCTGCTGACATAATACCATAGTAATCGAACAATGACCAGACAGTTCAACATTAAACACGCCAAATTGTGCGAAGTTTCAGTGACTGTTATCAACCGAATCACACAGCAAAGAGACACAGACGATGTCAAGTTCTACATAGAAGTTAGTGAAAGTTGTTTCGTGTACATGCTAACTATTATGTAATGATCGGAAGAACCCACAGAATTAGATTGTTTAATAGTATCAGTGTGCTAGAAGTGCAAACTGATTCAAACAGATGGCACGTGCAGGAACTTATTAAGTGGGCAAAAAGAAATTTTTAATACCTTGCAGAGATAGGAAAAATAGTTGTGCGTCGCTTGCGGATTGCTCTGAATTCCTTCAAAATGCTCCGATTGCTACGATTCCTTCAGATTCGAAGAATTCAGATCATTGCGCAAAAGTTTTCTCGATGATGTTGGACCCTCCGATCATTTTAAGAAAAGTTAGCAGGTGCATGAAAAAACGTTCACAAACTTCTCTGTAGAACTTGACATCGACTGTGTCTCTTTTCTGTGTGATTCGGTTGATAACAGTCACTGAAACTTCGCACAATTTGGCGTGTTTAATGTAGAACTGGCTGCTCATTGTTCGATTGCTATGGTATTTAGTCAGGAGATTGTGCCATTTCATTTACGTTACATGTTCCAATGCTTTCCTTCTAGTCAAATGGAAGAACAGACGACCGGTGTAATTCTGTGGTGCGAAGTTTCAGTGACTGTTATCAACCGGATCAAACAGCAAAAAGACGCAGACGATTTCAAGTTCTACACAGAAGTTTGTGAAGGTTTTTACGTGCGCCTGCAATCTTTTTTAATAATGATCGGAAGGGCCAACATCATCGAGAAAACTTTTGCGTAATGATTTGAATCTTTAAATCTGAAGGAGTCGTGGCGATCGAAACATTTTGCAAGAATTCACTGCAATCCGCAATCGACGCACGACTATTTTTCCTATCTCTACAAGGAATTAAAATCTTCTTCTTGCATACTTAGTGAGCTCCTGCATTTGCCATCGTTTTGAATCAGCATGCACTTCTAGCAAAGTGACACGCTGAAACAGTCTAATTCTGTGGCTACCAAACTCTTCTTTACTGCATAAAGATGCCACATTTCTACTTTCCCACAATTGATACAAGGTTATGCATTATTAAAAAAAAAGACAAAAACTCAACAACAGTTTGCATATCAACATTCCTGAAACTCATCCGTTGACCGATGTTATGAAATTATCACTCATTCCATCATGAGCACATTTTCGTTGGTATGCAATAACAAGTCTTTCGTCAGAACTGAAAAATCTCTTCAACGATACAATAACGGTCGTGAAATAATCGTTGAGTGACGTAGGAGACAGGTGGAAGTGCACTGCATCCTATCATTTGGCAGAAGAATTAATAAGGAGCTGCAATTTGTATTTTCAAGTGACAAGAGATTGACGGTTGTTGTCTACGCTTCTCTACGAATGTCATCCATCCTAACTTTATCATTAATGACGGTAGCATGCGATGGATTGCAATGAAGATCTATTACATATTCAAAGATAAACTCGATGATTGATCTGATAGCGTGTGAATATCTATGATGTTGTACACAACCATAATCCCCGGAATGGCGCTGTTTCTCTGCTTTTGTTGTAGAGAAGTTACTGCACGCCTTTAATTGGCTTCTTCGGACAATTAGATTACCTCTTCCAATCGTCATACACTAAACCACAAAAGACTTGTCGCAACTGAGTTTTTCAGAATTTAACAAACAAACAAATTCAGTGTTGCCTTCATCTTGTAAATCACAATCAAACTGTATACGATGCAGGGTTGTAGATATTTTAAGAGAATGAGAAACATTCAAGACAAAGATATCGATGAGTAGTCTTCATTGAGTACAGAGGCATTAATGCTCTGCAATTTCTAGACAAGTAGTTTCAGTGATAACCGATAAAACATAGATGTTCATCAGAGTGTATCAGAAGTAACCGTCGAACCACAGAATTTGACAGGTGGTCTCTTCTTCCGTTTGACTAGAAAGGAAGCATTGGAACATGTAACGTTATTGAAACTAGCTGACTAAATACCAAAGCAATCGAACAATGAGCAGCCAGTTCACCATTAAACACGCCAAACTGTGCAAAGTTTCAGTGACTGTTATCAACTGGATCACACAGCAAAGAGACACAGTTGATGTCAAGTTCTACAGAGAGAAGCTTGTGAACGTATTTTCGTGCGTCTGCTAACTTTTTGAATAATTATTGGAGGACCCAACATCATCGAGAAAACTTTTGCGCAATTATCTGAATTCTTCGAATCTGAAGGAATTGTGGCGATCGGAGCATTTTGAAGGAATTCAGAGCAATCCGCAAGCGACGCACGACTATTTTTCCTATCTCTGCAAGGCATGTGCCACCTGTTTGAATCAGTTTGCACTTCTAGCAAAGTGATACGATTAAACAATCTAATTCTGTGCGTGGCATTTTTCATATAACATGGCAAACAGAAAACTCTGCAACAACGAATATTCTCGCTAAGAAATTGTGTGAAATGAATAATATCAATTCTGTTTGTCGTAGTTATGAGGATGAATATGACGACTTGATTCGATGGCATACAGTGGATGACATTGTGAAAAAGTTCTTGACATGACACACCGAGGAAGCACTGAGGAAAACCGACAGCTGGTACATGAAGTGTTAATACAACAGCCAAGCAATTCTTTGCGTCGTATCTCAAGAGAACTCGACATATCCTTTTCTTCTGTGCAGCGTATTATAAAAAACTAGGATTGAAAGTCTGGCGACTGAGATTGCTTCAGAAATTATATGAAGATGACTTCGACAGGAGATCAGAGTTTTGTGAAAGGTTTAACCCTCGAGCTTTTTCACACCCTCGGAGACCTGAGGGGGTCCTGTGGACCCCTTTTACAAATTCTTAGTTTATCTGCTTAAATCGATATGAAATCATTAGAAAAGTTGATTTTAAGTAAAACAATGATGTTTGCGTGTAGCAAGTCGATATAACTAATCGTTTGAGTGTCTTTCAGCCTTCTCAGTAAACACATGCTAAAATGTGGTGTTTTTGCAATTCAGCGACATTTAGCACAGTATCAGTTTTACTAGGAGACGATTTTCCGATGTTTGCTGTCACCATAAAACCTCAGACAGTTGATTTTTATGAAATTGATTTATAACATGCAGCATAGCCCTTAAATTCGACTATTTTTCAAAAATTCTTCCATGCTAGTAATAATAATAATATCGTTTATTTCAACTACCTCCCAGTACTGAGAATCGTGGGGAAATTGCAAATTTCACAAATATCGAGACAAGGCAGAAAGTAAGTTACCAAGTTAGTCTTCACATAGGAAAAAACATGAATATCAAGTGATGATTAAAATCCGCTATTCCATAACTTCGACATGACCACCACAAATGAATGCTGTTGAATAGATTTAGATATAACCGGAAGACGAAATTTGCCGGAGTATGGCAGCCTTGGAAGAAGAATGTGATGTACAGGGTGTTCAATATCAGCAACGATTCTTAAATAACTTCAAGCCAGCCATAGTTCTTCGATAACTAAGGGGAATCATGCATCGACACTTGCAGGAAGAGCCACAATTAAACGATGTGACCGAGATTGCACGTTTTCCAAAAGAAAGGATGGAAAAAGGCGTGATCTTAGCCATAATTGCTGCATTTTAAGACCCTCAATACACCTGTGGAGATCTCAAACTCATCAATTACTGTTGTGAAAACTTTGCCAGCAGTCTGTTTTTAGCGTTGAACTATGAATATAATGACAGCCTTCATCTTGAGATTTGATTTATGCTGAGATGTTCGTTTAGGCCAACCCGTCATGCACGATCATGTGCGAATACAAAATCTTCACATTTTGCGATAATGTGAATATAAAATAAACATCTAACATAACACACATGCACGAGCATGATGCTAACATTGAATAAATGAATTTCACTCATTATGGACCATCGTGGACATGCACAAAATCATTTTTCATTTGACAGGAAAAACTTCTGTGATGGGAATTTCTACACCCTCTGAGACCTGAGAGGGGGTCCAGTGGCCCCCCTTGGCCTATTACCATGCTTCTACTGATTCAATTGAAATGAAATCATACATGCAGAATCACTGTCAGAAATGGTGATTTTACACGGGCGTGAGCATTTCATATATCCTCAGCTGAAAAAGTAAAATAGAAAAATATGGCTCCGGGGTCCACTGGTTAATGAACTGTTCTACGATAATCTTCGTGTTATTTGGACAGATGAATCCATCTTCAAAATAAGTGGACATATCAATCGTCACAATTGTGTGTTTTACTAAGTTGACAACCCACATGAAATTTTCGAAAAATCTGTAAACAGTCCGGGTTACACGTTTGGGCTGTCCCACGTCCATAATTAGACCCTACTTCCTTACGAAAGTGCTATAGGTGATAGTTATTTAGATATGCTTTTCAACAACTTCATCGTGCAGGGGGCGACCAAATTGATGTGTAGTGGTAACAAAATGGGGCTCGTCCACATTATTCCAAAATTGTTCGCAATCATCTGGACAAGGAGTTCCCTCATCGATGGATCGGATGACGAGCTTCTGTTGAGTGGTCACCCCCGAGCCCAGATTTGTCTGCAATCGACTTCTCAGTGTGGGGAATTGTGAAGGACCTGGCTTTCAAGGATCGACTTCAAAATCTAGACCACTTGAAACCGTTGATTCGAGAGGCATTTCAGACATTTGATCAAGATTTATGCCGTGGCATCTGTTTGTATGTTCGTGGAAAAGTTCAGCATTGTGTAGAGGCGAATGGTGGTCATTTCGAAAACATAGGGGAGCAATGTGGATATTGTTGTTGCATTCCAATATAGAATTATTGCAATAAAACATTTGACTTATGGATTTACATACATTGTAAAGTTCGATGGCTACTTCTGATGCACCCTATTCACGCGAGCTTTGATTAAAGCCAATATACACTGTAAATCGCTGGATACGAAAATTAAATACAAACACATACCAAGTTTACATACAATTTGAAACCAACATTTGATACGAGATTCTGGTATATATAAAGAAATCTGGTATGTTTTTCATACGAATGGCCATTTACTTTCGTATGTGATTGGTATGTAAACGATACGAACTATGCTAACTGTGATTGGCTGTTTTACGTTGAAATACGAATTCTTGGTATGTTTTATATACGAGACCCGATGCAAATTGGTATGTGTTTCGTATGTCTTTCGTATGAATAGCTTTATGTCATATGGCAAAAAATATGTTATACTACAAACTATTTACAAATAACTTTTTTCCAGTAATACCAGCCGTGAATATTTCTTTGTGAAAGCGTGGTATTTAACTAGATTAGATTTATGGTGGAATTAAAGCCGCATGTCATCTTTGCAACTTGTCTTATAGCATTCACAAGACTCATAACTTGCTCATTTCCTTGAAGTAAATTGATAAACATCATTTCAATATAACGATAACTTTTCAGCAACCATGTTGACTTATATATCTCAAACATAACTATTTTTGCATTTAATGAATTATAATGTGTTTTTACTTCGGATTGATAATATGCCTTATTTCAAAATTACATGATACATAATTGTTGATGGTTGAATACTTATTGATTATTCATGAAATGCCTTAGACTTACGTGTATTAAAATCGAATTCAGCATTTAAGGTATCACTCTTGAATGTCATTATCTAACTACTTACAGAACAGTAGTAACATTAATGTGATCTTTATTGACAAAAGTCCTTAAATCAACATACTTTGAAAATGATTGCTGATTTCTTTTAACATTGTGCTGGTATGGCTTTCGTATGTAAAGCATACCACATTTGAAATAACATACGAAAAGCATACAACTATATACCAAGAGAATACAGAAATATACCAAAAAAATACTTTGGTATACGTCCTTCGTATGTGATTGGTATTGAGCGATTTACAGTGTACAGATACATCCCTATAGAAGAGGGTGATCATATGATCCAAGGGCTGCGTAGCTGCCATTACTGCCCGAAGTTAATGGGCTATATCGATATTATTACAAATTCTTCTATATTGCTCGGGAACTGTAATGGTACTTCAATGGACTGCCATACTGCCAGTAGGTAGATATCAAATTGTTGAAATTTTATATCCTGGTTGTCAAAGGTCTACATTGTACAATATTCAAAGGCATCCTTAAAGGCATTAGCTCTAAAACAGACAACTGCCATGTTACCTGATCAATGATAGATATTCGGTCGCTGTGTGGGCAATGATGCTATAGAAATGCCACTGGCATCAGCCAGGGACTACTAAGATATCTATATATCTACCGGGACGTACAAATCTCTAGCAGTGAGCTGCCAGCCGTAGGCCAGTTTTCAGGTGACTCAAATATCTATCTTATGTGACATTACATTAACCATGTACAGGTACAAGTAAGATTCCGTCTCCATGGGGAGGTAGGAGTTCATGTCACAAGAAGATGTTTTAACATCGCCTTTCGGATGGTATTTCCTTTCGTCCTTGTGTGAGTCCAGTCCTTGATATCGTCAGTGTAGATTCGCTTTTGTCTTCCTTCCGCTTTTACACCATTGATTTTACCTTCCACCATCACACGCAGCATTTCGTTGCGTCTTAGGATATGACCAAAATACTCGATCTTCCTCCGGTTCACGATATGCAGCAATCTTCGTGTTTCATTCGCTTTTTTCAGCACTTCTTCATCGCTTAGTTTTCTCTTCCAACTTATATAGAGCATTCTTCTCCAAGACCTCATCTCAAATGGTCTTTTCTCTAATTCTTTATTAAATGTGAATGCTTCTACTCCATACAGCAACACAGACCATGCATAGCAAACTATCATTCTTTTCCTGGTTGAAATTCCGATTTTCGAATTCTGTAGGAACTTTCTGAGCTTTAAGACTTGCGTTTTCACCATTGCTATCTTATACCTCACTTCATAGAGTAGGTATATTATGTAGAGTAGTAACTCAACATTTTTTAAATCCACAATGTGTATACAGTTTCGATTTCACTAAATGAGCTGGAGTCGAGACCCTGTGCCACATGTGAGATAAGCAAATTTCTACACTTTTGGAGACATGTACATGAATTTGACTGATTATGATAGCAATACAGAATAAAGAATAGTATTCCACAAATCCTCCATGTCATGTCAATTTGGAGAGGAAATACATTTTGTTAAATTAGCAATTAGATGTGTTACCATCACTAAAAGCTCAGCTTTATTGTGATAAGACTATTTTCTTCAGCGTGATCACATCACAAACTGCCCATGAAATAGCAAAACATCATAATCAAGGAAACTTATCATAATTAACTTCAAAAGATATTTATGGATCAAGATCACTATTCAGATTCAAGAAATGACGCCTTGTGAATCATATAATCATGCCGCTGAAAATTGAATTAAAAACATGACATCTCAGCTAAGAAGCTCTCAATGAAATCTCGACTTCTCCATGAAGACTTCCATTATAATGCCGTTCATTGGATTTCCTTGATTGTCTGCATAAGTTTCGCTTACTTACGGTGCTTATTAGGAAATATTAATTCGTTTTGATATCCAACTTGTTTCAAACTACTTATAAAAGGGCTATACATGTCGGTCGTATACAAATTTGCAAAAATTTAGCTTTTTAAAACTGCTCAAATACTTACCACAGGAACGTAATCTCCGTAAAAAACTGAATCTCTTCATATAAAAATTTTCACTGTATACAGACACGTTTGAGTCGACACTCTATGTTTTGACCTACTCTATGCCTCATTCTCTCTCACATCTCAAATCAATCATAAAAATGTCAAGCAAGTTCAGTGTGGCAGAATGACAAATCAACTAAAATGAAAATGAAAATAAGACATTGTGAAAGCCTTTCAATGGCAAAGTGTGACCACTTCCGATCGTTCTGTTTCTAAGAGAGCTGTTCTAAGTCATTCGAGGAATTCCATTTCTGATCAAGTGGAATAGTTTGAACAGAGTGACGTGCTACCTAAGCATTTTTCTCAATTTTTCAAGTGTCGCTTTCAACCTCAAAGCAACGTCGCAGTTGCTATGGATATCTTTTGCGATATACTTGGCTTCCAACATCAACTTTCAATATGGTCAATTTGGTCTCCTGGAGGTGTTATTGGTGACACAAAAGAATTACACACCTTTAAAAGAAAAGGTTTCTTACGCCAAATACAGCGCGTACACTGTTGGCCTTTAAGGTGCAACAAATTTAATTAAAGCATCCTTGTCATTCAATTCATCCAAATTTACAAATTAGCCGGAGAAATTTCTTGTCGTCATTGACACACATCAAAACACACATCGCTGTCTTGGATAACATTCGATTCAGTGTCGATTCAGAGTTGAAATCAGTAAATTCCACAGCTGGAAACGAGCTGGATTTTTCGTCCTGGGTCAATTCCGGGATTTTTGAATTTAAAGGGACACGTCCGGCTCGTGATCGGCTTTAGTGGAAGTGTTTCTAACACAGAATTAGATTCATCTGCGCGCGCTTCGGCTTCCTAGAAAGCATTCCTAGTCAGTGAGAGATGCGTGCGTGCTGTGATATCACTTCGCACACAACAAAACACACATCGCCTAGCTAACATTCGATTCAGTGTATGCAATATACACTGAGAAATGGTGAGAAGAGGATGTGAAATCATCAAGTGAACTAATTTTCGTACGCCTGCTACTTCTTTTAATAATGATTGGAAGGGCCAACATTATTGAGAAAACTTGTACGCAATGATCTGAATTCTTCGAATCTGAAGGAATTATGGCAATCAAAGCACTTTGCTGGAACTCACATTAATCCGCAAGCGACGCACGACTTCTTTTCCTATCTCTGTAAGGTATTAGGAATTCCTTTTTGCCCACTTAATAGGTTCCTCGATGTGCCGTCGATTTCGAATTAATCACAGTTCTAGCAAACCGAAGCAGATAAACAAACTATTTAACGGTTTGATTATGTTTGGGGTGTTTTAGACACCCCAAGAGATTTCAAATGAAAAAAAAATTGAGATCACACTATCGCACAAGAAATTCCTTTTATGACTTTTAATTTTATGTCGTATAGAGCATTAAACAGGAATATGAAACTCATACACTGCTTTGTACAGGATCAGCACGCAATCATAGTTAGATTATGTTTGGGGTGTTTGAGACACCCCATACAATTTGTGCATCATTTGACTGCTATTATGTTGAAATTCAGCTGTCGAGATTGAAGCTGGTTCAGCTACGTGTATCTACAATCTCAGACATCTGTCGACGAACGGCGCAGTTTGTGGCAATATCTATGTAAAGCATTCGCGATTCATGAATGCTGACTAAGTGAATAGGCGCTGTCTATGACCCTGTTGTTGCGTGAGAATGCGCTCGGAACTAAATATTGATTCGAAGCTATCATCTTTCTCTCACATTCATCGAGAAAATGGAAGCGCGTCGACCTCGTCGGAAAGCTGCTGCTGAAGCATTACGCCAGCTCAATCTTTTAGAAGATGAAGAAATTGATTTAAGTGTTTTGCCTGATGGAGATTTGAATGATGGACCATCCATTCACGGCGACAGTGGTGTAGGACAGAGCACACACGTAGGCCTAGATCAAGACGACGATTATCTCATAGAACTGCCTGAAGAAAGTCTTATTCCTCTGGATACCGATGACAGTGATGATAGTGACAGCGAAAATTCTACTCCGGAAAATTTAATCTCACCTTCGGGTAGACACTGGAATGTGATTCCATCTAATATCCAACATCATGGTAGAGCACCGGTCAGGAACGTTCTTCGCACACGACCGGGTGTGATTCCGGGTGTGAATCCGTCGTCAAATAAGGACTCATTTCTTCTGTTCATGGATTCTATTATTGATGACGCTGTACGATTCACCAACTTAGAGGCAAGAAGAAGAATATCTGAATATAATCGAAATCATCAAATTGGCAAAGCGTGGAATAAGATCGATAGAGATGAAATGGAGGCTTTTATTGGACTCCATGTGATTGGTGGTGCTCTTAAATCAAATTATCGGAATACACTTTCATTGTGGTCCGAGAGAGACGGCCAACCTGTCTTCAGAGCAGCAATGTCTCGAGAACGGTATTTATTCATAAAGAGATTCTTCAGATTTGATGACAGAACCCGACGCGATTCAAACGACCCTCTGTCTCCAGTCCGGGATGTATGGAAAACGTTTGTTGAGAAACTCCAGCAATTCTACGTCCCTCATGAGAATCTTACGATCGATGAGCAGTTGCTAGAGTTTCATGGAAGAGTGAAATTTCGAGTTTACATGAAATCCAAACCAGCCAAATATGGGATCAAAATTGTATGGCTGTGCGATGCAAAGACTTCATATGCACTAAATGCAGTACCGTATATCGGAGAAAGCACATTATCTGCCAGCGAAAAGAATGGAATGTCTATTCCAGAAGCGACTACAATGAAAATTCTTCAACCCTTCCTCGGAAAAGGTTATAATGTGAGTGCAGATAACTGGTTTACCAGCTCATCACTTGCCGAAAGGATGTTACTAAAGAGAACAACACTAGTGGGAACTGTCCGCTCTAACAATAGAGATTTGCCAGCCAAAGCAAAGTCTACGAATGGACGGACGAAGAAATCTTCTGAATTTTTTGCTTCGGGGGACCAAGTCCTTGTTTCGTACTGGGATAAGGGGACGAAGCCAGTGATATTGCTTTCTTCGATGCATGCTGATGCTCAGACAGATCAGTTGGGTTTCCCCGAAATCATTCAGCATTACAATCAAACCAAGTCTGGCGTCGATTCTATGGACCGAATGCTAAAATATTACACTATCAAAAGAAAATGTTGCCGCTGGACCTACGGATTTTTTTGCAATATGGTTGACGTTGCCTTATTGAATGCCTCAGTTATTATGAGGACAGAAACCCAATCACGAGAGAGTACACTATTTCGATTCAATTTCTTGATGGATGTCGGATATGAGTTAGTTGATCGTCATATCAAGAATCGCTTGTCGAGCAATCGCAATTCAAAATCTGCAAAACTTGCTATGAATCTTCTGGGATACAAGTTTGAATCAAGCATCACAGCGGGAATTCCATCAAGCCGTAGTGGCCGCTGCAAAGAATGCACACGTGACAAGGATAGGAAAACAACCCAAAAATGTTCGATATGTAACTCTTTCGTGTGTTCAACACATTCTCAAAAGGTTGTGCATTGTTCAGACTGTTCTGGCAAATGATCATTATACTGCAAAATGTGTGTTGAAACTCCCTGAATAGTGAATGACATACTCGTAAACAGCCCCAATTTTCGAAAATTTTCAAACGTGTCTGTTGATTGTGCATATGATTTTTGCTGAAAAAATCAGATTGGCCTATTGAATGTAATTTTAGAGTAACTAGGGCCAGAGAATTATGTTGTGAAAGCTGTAGATGATGTGTAATGAAAATTCGTTCGTTTTATCTCGCGCTTTATCAGTAATATTTTCTTGGGAGAGTTGCTAGAAACTAATTACAAGTTGTGGGAAACAAATTTCTAAGAAATTTTGAATAATTTCTTGATGGGGTGTCTGAGACACCCCAAACGTAAATCAACTGATTTTAATCTCGACGTAACCCAAACGTTAATTC
Source organism: Prostheceraeus crozeri (assembly GCA_907163375.1). Taxonomy (NCBI): domain Eukaryota; kingdom Metazoa; phylum Platyhelminthes; order Polycladida; family Euryleptidae; genus Prostheceraeus; species Prostheceraeus crozeri. The sequence goes on along the minus strand of CAJQUW010016566.1, from coordinate 89,025 downwards.
TGTGCACAGAAGTGTCCGTGGCACAGAATTAGTGGTACTTGTTGCACGAGTGCAGCAACTATTTTGTTCAACGTCTCGTCCGTTTCAGCATTCAAGGAAGCCCCTGTCTATCTCACACTGATCGCCCCTCGTCTTCAATTCACACCTAGAATCATCAAAGCTGACTCAGGGAGCTTTAGTATGTTTCTTGATAGATGCCCCGCACTGAACTGTCAACAGAGCTGACATCCTTATCCTCTAATCTCAAATTAACCGAAAAATAGTTCCTTCATCTCTTTCCTACTTTGTTGCTAAGTGCAACAGACTACCAGCATCTGGTAGCAGTCACTCACCGAATTGGTTTGAAGAATTCGATGCAATAATTATGCAGTGTCTATTTCTCTATAAAACTATGATTATAAATAGGTAGAGTGCCAACTCGAACAGGTTTCTGTATACAGTAAAACATTTCATATCAAAAGATTCATTTTTTGCGGAGATGCATTCCTGCTGTCCAAAAAAGTTTTTGAGCAGTTTTTAAATTATTCCTGTAATTATACACTACCGAGATGACGTCCCCTTTATAAGTAGTGTGAAACAAGTTGGATATCAAAAGAATGAATATTTTCTAGCAAGCATCATAATTAAGCTAATCATAAGGAAATTTCATGAGTTGCATTGTAATACAAGTCCCTGGAAGTATTCAAGGAAAAGTTGAGATCTTATTGAAAGCTACTTGGATGAGATGTAATGTTTTTAATTCAACTTTCAGCGGCATGATTTTATGATTCACAAGGCGTCTTTTCTTGAATCTGAATAGTAATGTTGATCCATTTGCACCTTTTAAAGATCATTTTCTTTATAATGATGCTTTTGTTCTTTCAGTGGCAGGTAGATTACTAGTTTGTGATATGATCACGCTTAAGAAAATTATCTTATTATAGTAAGCCATCGAATTGGTGATATCATAAACCATATTACCTCTCAAGGTTGTCATAATATGGAGGATTTGTAAATTACTTTTCTTTCTTCTGTATTGCTGTCATAATAAGTCAAATTCGTGTACATTTCTCCATAAGCAAAAATTCTTATATCTCACATGTGGTGCCGGGTTCCATGTCAAGGTCATTTTATGAAATCGAAAGTGTATACATTTTAATAAATGCTCAGTTACCACTCTACCTAAATATACTTACTCTATGATTTACTCTCCACTCCCGGCATTTCCAGTCATACGACGAGATGGAAAGCTTCCACTTTGTTGCGATGCAAGAAATTGATACCTGTTTCTGGAGAAGTATACCCCGAAATACACCTTATGTTTGATGTTTGCCCCGCGATTGCGCAATTAACTCCGAAAAAATTATCGTGACACTTCTACTAAGTACTTCTACTCTACTGTAGCTAAAATTTTATGCGTTCCATCTTACTTGCACAACTGAATTTAAAGGTAGTCCCGAACCTCATGGCGCCCCGCTCCTTGGCGTGCCGATAAGTGCTCCTGTGCAGCAGATGACGCACTGGACCTTTACTTGTCGTTCGCCGTTGAACAAAATATTTTGTTTATCCGCTTCGGTTTGCTAGAAGTGTGATTGATACGAAATCGACGGAACATCGAAGAACCTATTAAGTGGGCAAAAAGGAATTCCTTATACCTTACAGAGATAGGAAAAGAAGTCGTGCGTCGCTTGCGGATTAATGTGAGTTCCAGAAAAGTGCTTTGATTGTCACAATTCCTTCAGATTCGAAGAATTCAGATCATTGCGTACAAGTTTTCTCAATAATGTTGGCCCTTCCAATCATTATTAAAAGAAGTAGCAGGCGTACGAAAATTAGTTCACTTGATGATTTCACATCCTCTTCTCACCATTTCTCAGTGTATAGTGCATACACTGAATCGAATGTTAGCTAGGCGATGTGTGTTTTGGTGTGTGCGAAGTGATATCACAGCACGCACGCATCTCTCACTGGCTCTGGTGTCCTCTGCTGAAGGCTTATTGTTTGCCCTTTCCAATAGCAAGCGATACACAAGTTATCCATTCGAGAAAGAGCAAGTTGACTGATTGTGTGATGTGCCATTTCGATATCTAGGTTAGATACAATCCTTCCATTCTAGGAAACCGACGCGCGCAGATGAATCTAATTCTGTAGTCCGAGATATCATTGTGAAGAGAATAACTTAATGGTCAAGCTGAATCCTGACACAGATTATTAAAGTATATATCGTTAAGAGGATTACCTTTTTTGTGAGACACCCTGTAGATATCTTAGTAGTCCCTCCATTAGCCCGGTGGAGCAGATCCTCAATCGGATTATAATATAATTGAAATCGGGTTAATGAAAGTCACCTCCGATTATCGTCATTAAAGCTTTCTTCAGGTGGGTATTATTCCTATACTATGACCGAAGAAATTTATGCATTGTCTGTCAGAAGTGATAAGACGTATATATCTTTCATGAGTGGCATAATAAATGTTGTCGAATGATGTCTATGGTTAAGCACCTCAAAAGAAATTGCAACCGTGATTTTGCTATTTGGCAGGCTCTTGCGTATAGCCAACTGATGTTTTGCTGGCCTGTCATCTGCGATATTTCCGTGAGTAACTTTAAAAAGCCCGAACGTTTGCTTCGTGTAGCTCAAAAATGGGCTAATATGAAGAACATTCCCAGCTTACAAAGCGGACTTGAGAAAAACTGCGTCAAAATTGTCAAGAAAATTTCTTGTATGAAAGAGGAGCATCCTTTGTCTTTGTTTTTTGATGTCAAGAGAATTGAGCGTGACATGAGGCGTTTAAGAATTTTGCGGCCTTTAAACAGGCGTCTTGTTATGTACCACAAAAGTTTTGTTAAGTTTTCTGTACACTCCTGATATTGCTTTGATGCCATTTTATGTCATTACCACCGTTTGTAATTGACAATAAAGAATTTTATTATTATTTAATGTATGACACACGTCGTAGAAGTCTACACCAGCCAGGTTGATATTTTCCATCCAGTAGAATAATAGTTACTTCCTCCTGATAAGAATGTTGCTAAAATTGGAAGGATTTGCTCAGCTACGCTAGTTTGGACAGGAATATTTCTTTGTCATTAATTTAGTATAGCACATTTAATGTGAAGAATAGCGAGACAGGAAATATTGAAAGTAAAAAACTTTACAAAGGAAACTTTGAATAGACAGAAATCGATGAATAATAGCGTCTGATGTCCTTCTAGCACAAATAACTGCAATCATAAAAGTTGCAGGAGAAACACCACAAAGAGTTCATTATGCTGAACAAACACATTTCATTCGACAAAATAAAAAATTTTATTCATGTTTGACTAGGCGGCTGTCGACCGTAAGTTGATTTTAGATACGTGTTTTTCGCAAGAATAATTTTTCCGTATTAGTCCAGGCATCAGCGCGGATTTCTGCAAGGAACGAGGCCGAAAATGAAACTTTCTTTTATTGATGAAACCTTGGCTGCTACTGGTTGATAAATGGTAGTGGTTGATAGTGGTTGACAAATACGTTCGCTTAATAGATGGAGCTGGCCTAGTTCTTGGGATACCTGCAATTTTGCAAGAGCTGCCAGTCCATCCGCCGGAACTCGGCTGAAAGTGAGACTTCACAACATGCTGTGCGCCATATGACTTACGCGAATTTGGGCCGAGTCTATCGAGTTCTGCCCGGTTCCTCTTCTTGTCAAACAGAATCAAATAGAAATGCATGTAAAACAAAGGGGAAGCACGTTAAAGTTTTCGGCAAAATGACCTTTTTCTGCTTTCCCTTGATTCATTCAGAATCACTAAAGTAGAGCCACCATTTTTTGATATGGAATCTTCAGGTCACACAATCATCTGTTTATGTAGCCTATGCACTATTGTCTATGAAGCTTAAATTTTTTCGACCTAGGAAGCACCTAAATATCGGCAAGCACACAAGAAAAAATGGTTTCCGAGGAAGAGCTGAGCAAAGAGGCCTCAGAAGTTCTCATATCATGAAGAACATACCAGAATATTTAATGTTGAAATAAGTTTGATGTATGCAATTTTTCGAATAAACATGCTGTCCTCGAGAAAAATTGTATAACAGGGATTCATATCTGTAAAATCGTATAGCAGGTTTTGATACATCTGGCAAAATCCAGCAAAAGTGGTCCCTTTCTTGTCCACTCAAAAAATTTTCAAAAATTTGATTTCTTTTGCTCCTGATAGATGTATTTGGTTCTTGCAACATACATTATGTGTGCTAAACCGCAATCTAATTACCATTAGGAGATCTGTAGCCTGATCTGTAGTTTCTGATATGAGGGCGTCGATGACGGAATAAGTTGTGGACAGCTAACTTAGTTCTGAATTCAATGAACTTGATTTCTCAAGTCTTGTTATTTCTTTGATTCAAGGGTGTTAGGACTTCTTAGAGCCAAGGTCTGCTTAAATATATGTTCTGTTTCTTTGTTTTACAGCTCTAACAATTTTACTGGGTCTATGCTGTATAGGCATATTACATGCACATGTACATTACATGTACAATATACATGTACTCATTTTGGGAGATGAGATGAATGTATATGTTATCAATCTTGAATTGCACATCCATAAATATTATGTAACATATGTAACTACGATGAAGAAACATTACATCAATAATCAATGCTACTCGAAATGAAAACCATCAATTTTCTAAAAAACTTTTAAAAATGACCTTTAAAAGTGACCTTACAGTAATTCAATTTTGCCCACATTTTTACTAAAACTTCAACATACATGCAAACTAAAAGTCACAAAAAATTGAAGTTCTATCTGACTTATTTTAGGAGATATAAAAAGAAGTTGATAAGGGGAGGCGGTCGTGATAGGTTAAAGGCAAAGAGTAGGGATATATAGATAGAGTGTCGACTCAAAAAAAGTATCTGCATGCAGTGAAAATTTCTATATCAAAGGATTCAGTTCTTTGCGGAGATAACGCTCCCTTGGTCCAAAAAAAAAATTTTTTTTGAGCACCTTTGAAAAAAGTCAAAATTTACCAATTTATATACTACCGAGATGACTCTACTATAAAAGTAGCATGAAACAAGTTGGATATCAAAAGAAATGAATATTATGCTAATAATCATCCTAACTAAGCGGAGATCAAGCTGATCATCAAGGGAATTTCATGATAGTATTATAATGGAAGTTTTCATGAAAAAGTCGCGATATTATCCGTGCTTTCTTGGCTGAAATTTCAAGTTTTTCAATTTTCACCGTCATGATTTCATGATTCACTAAATTCATGTTTCATTTCTTGAATCTGAATAGTGATGTGGACACATGTACATCTTTCAAAGTGAAATGAAGTCATTGTCTTTGATTATGTGATTTTGCTCTGCCAGTGGCAGGTTGCCTGTGATATGATCACGCTTAAGAAAATACTCTTGAGGTTGAAAGTAATAGCAAACCATCGAATTGCTAATTTAACAAACATTAAATCTCCAAGGCTGTCATAGGAATCTGTGAAATACCATCATCCCTTCTGCATTACCATCATGATCATTCAATTCCGTGGTAATTTCTGTAAAACTGCAAAATTTTGCATATCTCACATTTGGTGACAATACGACCTGCATCTCCCTTGAGTTCATTTAATAAAATCGAAAGTGTATACACATTGGGGGTTTAATAAATTCGGAGTTACCACTCTACCTAATATACCTACTCTATGGGTAAAGGACATCTTGCATAATATAATCAAATTGATATGAGGACTAGAGAGAAACATCACAAATCAAAGTCGTTGAAAACATACGGTTTTATGCTAAAGATAAAGTATTCTGCAAAAACGTCTTCATTGCCTTCCAGACTCATCATACAGCTCAGTGAGACAGATGAATAACAGCTTCTTTAATTCGATATTCAGTTTGAAAATATATAATTTAAGGCACAAATCAATTGCCCGTCTTATTTTTCAATAAATGTTGGTACAATGAAAGGCTACATACAGCAAGCAGACGAAACCAATAAACGTTTCGATACAAATTCCTTTAGTCTGTATTTATGAAGTATCGAAATTGTTAAAATTTGAGACTGTTCTGCAGTTTCCCTTTGGCGAATTATCATTGTCTTACATGTCTATCTGATGTAAATTGATGAAACGTTCAAATTGTTAAAGAAAATTCCTTGCTTGACAGAGAAAATGATTCGAAAGTCAATTTATCAGTTATTGATAATGACAGCGTCTAGGCAATTTCATTTGTCTGGAGGAACTTGATAAACTGACGATGATGGGTTTGCTCGCATTGCGTTATTAATCAGACATAAGTGAATTCTTCACGAAATGCCTTGTATCGCTCTATTTTCATCTAAATTTGACAGTTATCAATGAAAATATAATTAGTGTCTGTTGAAAATTTGCGTAATCACGGAAGCAAATTTGTCCCACGGTATAACAAAATACAATACATGAAATTTACAGGCTTGTTGATGAAACGGAATTTTGCATTCCAATGTGCAGGAAAATGAACTAGATTCCCATGGGTTCTCATACCATCAAGTGAGTGTTATTCAACCGTGTCTCACACCTCAGTATCATGCATAAAAGTTGAATCCCTTTTTCAAACATTTTGAATAATTTGAGCACCTGGTGGCAGATGACTGCTAAACGGACAGAATTAGATTGTTGAAGCGCATCACTTTGCAGAAATGCAGACTGATTCAAAACGGTGGCGCATGCAGGAACTTGGTTAGTGGACAAAAAGAATTGTTCAATACCCTGCAGAGATAGGAAAAATAGTCGTGCGTCGCTTACGGATTGCTCTGAATTCCTTCAAAATGCTCCGATCGCCTTCAGATTCGAAGAATTCAGATCATTGCGCAAAAGTTTTCTCGATAATGTTGGGTCCTCCGATCAATATTTAAAAAGTTAGCAGGCACACAAACAAACGTTCAAAAGCTTCTCTGTAGAATTTGACATCGTCTGTGTCTCTTTGCTGTGTGATCCGGTTGATAACAGTCACTGAAACTTCGCACAATTTGGCGTGTTTAATGTTGAAGTGGCTGCTCATTGTTCGATTACTATGGTATTTAGTCAAGAGATTGTGCCATTTCATTAACGTTACATGTTCCAATGTTTCCTTTCTAGTAAAACAGAAGAAGAAACGATCTGTCTAATTGTGTAGGTAAACGAAATGCTTTGATAGGTCCTTAGGTTCTTAAAATGTCATGGAAGTTTCATGTTCTCTTGTGTACAAACCAAAATAAGTGAATCAGTGGTCTGCATCAGATCAATCAGTTGATACATAATGAATATAAATCGAGCCCGTTCTGTTTCGGTTTATTTCCGCCATTTTGAATTCTTCTAATTTTTCGAAAAGTGCAAAGCCGCAACAGTGATAACTGAAAAGAGTGTGTCAAACTACATAGAATGTTGCTGACAAAATGCTAGGGGAAGTTTTTGAATCCAGCACCAGAATTCAGTTTCGGCTTTTCTGTCCGCAATTTTGAATCTTTGCAATTTTCTTGAAAAGGGCTTGTTGTGTGAGTTTTAAACCATGATCTTCGAAAAGGAAACCGTCGAGAAATATAACAGGAAATGAGTCCACGTCTCATGGCGCCCGTGCTCATGATAACATCTTAAAACAATGCAGGAAGTATATTATCTGATTGCATTTGGATATCTGATGCAACTCCAGCAGAGGTACGAAAATTACAAATAGTCGGCTGGAATCTCAGCTAGCCTACAGGCCTATATTGTGCAGAAAAATTGCATTTCCTTCTCATGCAAATGAATGGATGGACAAAATATATTGGCATTGTCTTGTTGATAGGAACTTTCTACGTGTTGCCAATTAGCAAATTGGAAATTCACAAATCCTGAGAATAATCGCCATCGGATTGGAAATCAAAGTAAGCAAATCAATGCAATTTCTCTTTAGAAAATACAAAGCTAAGAACAAAGCATCTAAATAAATACAAATGCTGCTGATGGGAATACAGAGTTCTGATTAGAATTTAGCAATTGTTTCCTTATTCACGTGATAGTCAAAAATAGAAGAAATCTTCACCGAAGACAATGTCAAGCAGAATGGAGAAGTATCTCTAACTCTCTATCGACACCGGCTCTGAAACGCTTAACTTTGTTCATGGCCATAGAGTAGGTATATTAGGTAGAGTGGTATACACTTTCGATTTTATTAAATGAACTCGAGGTGAATACAGTTGGTAATTGTTACCAAATGTGTGATATGCAAGTTTTCGCAGTTTTGAAGAAATTGCCACGGAATTGAGTGATCATGATAGTAATGCAGAAGGAATGATGGTATTTTACAGATTCTCAGTGTATTGACAGCCTTGGAGAGGTGATGTTTGTTAAATTAGCAATTCGATAGGTTGCTATTACTTTCATGCTCAACCTCAATAGTGTTTTAAGCGTGATCATATCACAGGCAACCTGCCACTGGCAGATCAAAATCCTTAATTAAAGACAATGATTTCAATTAACTTTGAAAGATGTAAATGGGTCCACATCACTATTCAGATTCAAGAAATGAAACATGAATTTAGTGAATCATAAAATCGTGCCTGTGAAAATTGAATTAAAAGCTTGAAATTTCAGCCGAGAAAGCAAAATCAGACATCGACTTTTTCATGAAAACTTCCATTGTAATGCAGATCATGAAATTGCCTTGATCATCAGCTTAATTTCCGCTTAATTATGATGCTTGTAAGCAAATAGTAATTCCTTTGATATCCAACTTGTTTCAAACTACTTATGAAGAGTACGTCATCTCGGTAATATACCGTATAAATACAGGAATAAATTGAAAAATTTTAGCTTTTTAAAAACTGCTCAAACAATTTTTTGGACAGCAGGAACGTAATCTCCGCAAAAAACTGAATCTTTTGTTATAAAATTTGTCACTGTATACAGATACTTTTTTGAGTCGACACTCTACCTATATATGCTTACTCTATGTTCACGGCTTAATCCCTATTGTAGGCTAAAAGTTTTTGACAGTGGATTCTACTCATTCACCATTGGATTAGTGCCCCTTCATGTATGCAGTTCCTGTCTTGCCACACTTTTAACGGAAAATGCAATAAAAGAGAGGAGTTCAACGGAATTCGACGATGTTTAGAGCGCCGTCAAATTGTGCTTGAATTACTTTTTGAAAAATGTTGAAAAATTTCAAAATTAATGTAAAAGCAAATGTTATAAATGAATGTAGGATTTTTTTGAAATAATTCGGGCATAAAGGGATTAATATAGCCATCACTGCATGTCTAGATGCACCATTTTTTCACTATTTAGTCGATTTTCCGCTTTAAGCCCATGATCCATAGTGCTACTTATTGATGTTGACAAGTAATTATGACTTTTTCTGACAATATACCGGTATATTGCTAGTCAAGTTAAAGAAATTTCCTGGCGAGTAAGATGAGAGAATTTCAGAAATTCTTACGACTCGCATATTCAGAATGCTTTTGCTGAGGCTAATTAGTAAGGAATAGTTGCTTCCAAAGTCATCTCAGTGGGTTAGTGCTTGGCTTTGCGATCCTTCGGTCCAGAGGTTGAGCCGCGAAAGTGTCATTGGAAGTGTCAGGAAGGGCATCCGGTCTCCGTAGTAGAGTGGTTGAGTGCTTGGCTTTGCGATCCTTCGGTCCAGAGGTTGAGCCCAGAAAGTGTCATTGGAAGTGTCAGGAGGAAGGACATCCGGACTTCCTGTACCACAACGCTCCACATAAAATCTTTTCTTATGTCTTCTCCGTCCAATCCCTTAGTGGGTGGGGGAAGTGATGCAAAAAACTCCTTTATTTTGGACTGAATCATATCCTGAATATAATATTATAACTCAATAAAAGTTTCATTACTTCGTTTTTATATGGCAGAAAATTATTGAAACTATGTCCCAAAGGACATAATCCTACATTAAAATTTTTCTGTATTTCCTAGAATAAATTCAGGGTATATAAGTTGTAATAATGCGGTCTTTCTATCACAGCTATTTCTAATAGGATGCACTCTTCATACAGAATCTACAAATATTCAAATATTTAAAATCATCTCTTGTTTGTCTTTCTTTATCAATTTACAAACACACTTCTCAAATCTCAGAAGCTCACAGGGTTTTCTCTATTTCAGTCGACTGAGTATTTTAATTCAAAACCAAGCTAAGAAAAGTGACATTCTCTTTCTCATGAAAGTTCAATGCAGACAGTAATATCACCTTTCTTTCTCACATATCATTTCAAGCTTAGCTTTTACTGTTGTAACTTCACGACTGAAAAGTGCAGGATATGATGAAGTCTTTGTTTCAAAGATAGAGCACTATTTGAGACACAAGATGGCAGTGATCTCAGGATTTTCACGTTCCTTCGGAAATGATTTTTGCAAAATATTTGGGTAGACAGTGGAATAGAATTTGAATATTAAGAGAAAGTCATCTCTTGAATTTTACGCTTGGCTACATCTTGTTATGTGAGGAAATGTTCCAAGAGAGGAATATAGAAATATTTCCATTCCAGCACTAAATATGAGAAATTAAGAGAAACAGAAGCAGAGAACAGTTGAAAAATGAAGGGGAATGTGTCCTATGAATGAGGCTATGTGTCCGGATTGTGAAGCTTTTCTATACAGCACAGCTGGAACTGTGCCGTTTTTTGGGGCCCGGACCCGGCACGGGCGAGAAATCGTATCGTTTTGCGCACTTTGCCATCCTTAACCCTCAGAGACCTGAGCTTTTTCACACCCTCTGAGACATGAGGGAGGTCCAGTGGACCCCTTTTACAAATTCTTAGTTTGCCTGCTTAAATCTATTTCAAATCAAAAGAAAGCTGATTTTAAGTAAAACAATGATGTTTGCGTGTAGCAAGTCGATATAACTAATCCTTTGAGTATCTTTCAGCCTTCTCAGTAAACACATGCGAAAATGTGGTGTTTTGTAAGTCAACCACATTTAGCACAGTATAGTTGTAACAAGAGTCGATTTTATGATGTTTGATGTCGCCATATAACCTCAGATAGGTGATTTTAATCAGATTGATTTATTCTATGCAGCATAACCCTCACATTTGTCCATTGATTCAAATTTATCCATACTTATCGGAAATAGGCATAACTGAGCCATAATTGCTGCACTTTGGGAACGTTAAAACAGCCTTGGAGATCTCAAACTCATCAACTGCTGACGCGTAAATTACTAAAAATATAATGATAGCTTTCATTTTGAACACTGATTTATGCTGATCTGTTCATGTAGGCCAACCAGTCATGCACGATCATTTTCAAAAACAAAATATTCACATTTTGCGATCTTCTAACATAACGCACATGCACGAGCATGATGTAAACTCGTTTCATACGTTTTCGCAAGTAGATTTGCATCGTACAGTTTACAGTGTACTGTGAAAAGAAGTAGTGACTATTCAAAAGAACAAAATTACAAAATGTTGATAAATGTTTCAAGAACAAACTTCCACAACTTAAGTTTTATGTTGAAAATACATGTTGACCGAGATTTGTTACAAACTGCTAATCATTACATATGTAGTGTGCTCACTATATCTCGTAAGTCTCAATAAATATCAATGTTCATGAAAATAATCTAAACAACAGCGTGTCGGCCTGCAACACACACATGAAGAAATGAAGAATGGTCTTTTGGAATGTATCAATACTTGTAAGAGCGCATTATTTAATCATTTTGGTTTCCTCTGTTTCTTGGTTTTCATCATTTATAATTTTTGGAAGCCTTCTCGTCATATTTCATGTCGAGCTCTAATCTTTAGTTTATCGATATAAATAAAAATTAATTACTAGCTCTGATTTATTTCCCGTCCTATTAGAAGTTGGGTCGACTAGCCGCTGTAAGTATTACGTATCCTGCTTTGTACTGGGGCATGGAACTCTATGTTTAAAGTATTAATTCATTTTTATGCGTACTGGAATTTATAACACCATTTTCAGAACCCCTACAGGGTAGTTGTATTAATTTTGCGTTCTTCTGCTTCCTAGATTCTTCGAATTTTTCAACCAAACCGTGATTTATTTCAAGTATTCCATTTTCCTCATATATATGAAGTGAATCGGATCGTGCTGGCTTCCTCGAGAAATAACTTATAATGCATTTGCACGAGCAAGAGCCACGTAATCATACCGAGCTTCATTCTCCATGAAACACGAACCGAAAGAGCTGACAGCAGAATTTTCTTCCACAGGATAAGTCAGTGCAACTGCCTCTAGTGTCCGTGCTGATCTTCTGTCTGTTCCTCCTGTCTGTTGGATTCTACAGCATGCCATCATTTGAGATGAACTCAAATCAGATCGAAGTTGGTTCGAATCAGTTTGAGAGGCGTCATGTCAGTCTGTCGCCCTCTAACACCAAGTCAATGCTTTTCCGCACTCCTCATCTTCAAATCGGTCGTCGTCAATTTGATTGAACAAAGTACCGGAAGTCCATCGCTATGATGTGCAATTCGCGTCGTTAGCTGATACATGCATGAACTTAATAAGTGGACAGAAATAAATGTTTAATGCTTTCTCAGATGGGAAATTTAGTCACTCATCGCCATAGCGGATTGCTGTGAATTCCTTCAAAATGCTCCGATCCCCAAGATTCCCTAAAATTCTAAGACTTTATATCAGTCTTTATTTTTGAATGAAATAGCGACTGTCGTCCTCTATTACAAGCCAATGTTTTACCAAGCCATCGTCTGATCTGTCGTCGTCAATTTGATTGAACAAAGTACCGGAAGCCCATCGGTATGATGTGCAATTTGCATCATGAGCTGATACTACACAGTTGACTATCGAAATTAATGGCAGATTTTGTTGTCACGCTTCGAAGCCTGAAGCATTTGTTAGCGGTTGGTCAAGAAGCGGGTCATGTCGACGACAAGTTTAATGCCAATCAGGTACTGCTGGAGTAAGCAGAGGCTGGAGGCACACAGAATCAGCCATTTAAGTCATCAGTTACAAGTCATCGCTCGCAAGTCGCGTCACGATCCTCCATAAATAATTTTGACAATATCTTTTCTCATGACAGATAATGCAAGAAGTCAGAGGAAGGTTATATGACATTTTCCAGTTTTTGAAAGAGCATAAGCATAAAGAATGACGCGTCATATAACAACGTCGGTTCTATTAAAGATCTTGTCTTTGCCCAAGGATTTTCAACCGGATGACGGCTCATCCTGTGTGCCTCCGTAATCAAAGGCGGCGTATGGCTTACCGTCACAGAATTAGATTGTAAAAGCGTATCACTTTTCTAGAAGTGTCAACTGATTGAAAAAGTTTGGCACATGAGTGAACTTACTAAGAGGCCCACAAGAAATTTTCAATGCCTTACAGAGATAGGAAAAATAGTCGTGCGTCGCTTGCGGATTGCTGTGAATTCCTTCAAAATGCTCCGGTCGCCACGATTCCTTCAGATTCGAAGAATTCAGATCATTGCGCAAAAGCTTTCTCGATAATGTTGGTCCTTCCGATCATTATTAAAAATGATAGCAGGCGCACGAAAAAGCGGTCACAAACTTCTCTGTAGAACTTGACATCGACTGTGTCTCTTTGCTGTGTGACTAGAAGATTGTGCCATTTCGTTGCGTTACATGCTCCAATTCTTCCTTTCTAGTCAAACAGAAGAAGAGATGACCTGTCTAATTCTGTGCTTATCGCACATTGCATACGGCTTGTGACCTACTCTATATGTCAGCTCTCATTGGAACCAAGTGCTGAAACTCTATTTGCGACTTATGGCTTATGGATCATTGTCTGTGTAACTTATGCACTGTGTTTACTAAACCAGTTTAGTGTGGGTTATGTTTACTCGTGATATCTCATTCTCATCGGAATGTTCCTAATTATTTATCAATTTTAAATCAAGTTTTGAATCTGTGTGTACATTGAGATGCACTCTTATCGCTTGTATTGCCCGTGAAAATCCTCAGCGGGAAAATTCGGAAGACCTTTGAAAACATTTAGTTGAGTGGAAGTCTTAGGTCAAATATCAAAAATGATACATTTATTATTGTGAATGTTATTTCTAAAACTCAAATTATCATAAGCATCTGCTCTCCTTTAGTCAGATTTCACTTTATAACTCACATGATACAACAATTACGACGTAATTTTTACAGAAATTCGATCAACAAGAATAGTTTGCCGAACTTTCTTTTCAACAATTTTCAAATAATGCCGATATCGCACCATACAGTAAAATGTGATTAATCTTGTGATAATTCCTGTACTTGTGAATCATCATTGTCATGATCTTCTTGTCATGACGACTTTGAGAACCAAGAACAGTATAAGAGCTTTTGTTGAGATGCTGACAACTTGAGATACTTCGGTTCAGACTTGTAATCGGGCTGGGCTTGGACTGGGTCTGCACCTGATATCTGTGATCAAATACACGCCCGGGCCAAGCAAGATGAACTATCATTGACTTGCAAAGAAGTGAACCCATACAATTAGATTCATCTGCGCGCACTTCGGTTTCTAGAATGGAAGGATTGTATCTAACCTAGATATGGAAATGGCACATCACACAATCAGTCAACTTGCTCTTTCTCGAATGGATAACTTGTGTATCGCTTGCTATTGGAAATGGCAAATAATAAACTGTCAGCAGAGGACACCAGAGCCAGTGAGAGATGCGTGCGTGCTGTGATATCACTTCGCACACACCAAAGCACACATCGTGTCGGGTCAACATTCGATTCAGTGTATACACAATGCAGCGATGAATGCTGAGAAGAGGATGTGAAATCATCAAGTGAACTAATTTTCGTACGCCTGCTACTTTTTCAAATAATGATCGGAAGCGCCAACATTGTGGAGAAAACTTGTGCGCAATGATCTGAATTCTTCGAATATGAAGGAATTTTGGCAATCGAAGCACTTTGATGGAACTCACATTAATCCGCAAGCGACGCACGACTTTCTTTCCTATCTCTGTAAGGTATTAGGAATTCCTTTTTGCCCACCTAATAGGTTCCTCGATGTGCCGTCACTTTCGAATTAATCACACTTCTAACAAACCGAAGCAGATAAACAAAATGCTTAATTCTGTGAGTGGACCATATTTTGATTACGAGGAATAAAGCAAATTTGCACTGATTGTTTTCTTTCTATGACATGATCGGACAACACAATCCCATGGGACGAATTCGATCCCGACACATTTGGTGGACCAAATGAAAGAACTTCTGATGATCAGAGATAAAGTCTTTGATATGCAAAGATAACTTCTAACTGCTAGCTTCATTACCATTCCGATGTTGAAACTCCCAGGTTTCGGTTTGACTACCAATTTTGTGAAATAGCTGATTAAAGTCATTTGTCATCAATGTCCATCTCATACTCAAAATATTAATTTTTGGAAAATTCTGAATTCAAGTTTTGAGTTGCTGTTCATAATAACAAGCTGACAGAGTTGGTATAATGTAATACCACTATTGGAACAGAAAGGCGCCAACTGTGCTCACAGTTTTTGAGATCGATTGAATCATAGAAACAAATCAGAGGGTGACTCTAGGAACCCCGGGTTTTCGGAGCTCAAAGCGGGCAAAATAGAGTTATGCGGAATAATATAAATGACACAATAATACATCCCTGAATCAGTATACGGACTTCTGTGATTCAAAATGGCGGATTCTCTGCATTTTTGTGTAAAATAGTGATTTTTGAAAATTCATTGATTAGATAAAAGCAGATAAATGCTATTTCCCTTGAAATTCAATTACTGAAAAATTGTAATATTTCAAAATTGATATAAATAGTAAAAATACTGACAGCATAAATTGACAATTTGAGATTTTTAACTCCTCCGTCAAACAGAGAATTAATACACAAAAGGCCCTTCTCACATAACATTGAATTATTTGATGCAGGATGATATAATTTTTCAAATTGCTTCGACATAATAAAAAATGATGCTTCGGTTACATTATCTAATCGCAATTTTTCTTTTATAAAGAGTGAATACTTGGTCTGTTGATGAATCTGCAGATGATTGTACTCATTTCAGTGCTTGAATTAAAACTTAGCGCTCACAAGGGCTATTACCGCTCTTAAAATGAAGAACTGTCTTTCTGTTGGCAGCAACTCTGCTTGAAATGACTAATCATGATCGAACATTTAATGTGCTCTTCTTGCATTCATCGTGTTCCTGCGGTTGATCTAAGATGTACATGACAGAGACCTTGTTCTAGTTCGCTATCAGAAAGCAGAGGGCAGAAGACTGATGGAAATATCATCTCGAAATCATCAAAAATAGAAAATGATACATGTATATCAAATAACTTGAGATATCCTCAACTGCATGAATTCTTGAGAACGTATATATTGCCTCTGTTAGTTCTGAGAAATTGTCGAACATGAAATAAGATGCCTTCAAGTTTATTTACGTAATAGAATATATTAAATGTCTGTACACGATGTGAGACTGCTGTGCACAATACAGAATAGTCCGGAGCTACTTCCTAAATTCGCGCACAAAAGGCTTAATAGCATCTTGAGACGCTGAATAACAAAGAAAATTTTATATCAATGGCTTAATAGTAGATTTGTAGATCTTGAAACGATTAATACAAAAATCAAATTCTTGAGTGTCACAGCCAGTCGCTTTCGGTTACAGGTAGAGTTAAAGGATTCCTATTGGAATCCAATACTAAAATTCAAGAAATATCTATGGATTTTGAAGCACTTGGCAATTTCCGTACATTTTCTTTTGCAGAAAAGGAACTATTTAACAGAATCCCATGAAATTTGAAACATGATTAAGTTCAGAACATCAACTTCGATATAAAAGTTGAAGTGAATCACATGATTCAGTATTTGATGTCTGACAGCCTCTACAAGATGAGTAAAATCGCCAAAATTAAGTCAAAACATGACATGACAATTCGATGGGTGACTATTACTTTAATGCGAAGTCTTAATAATAAGAGTACTTTCTTAAGTGTGAGCATGTCACAAGCAACCTGCCACTGATAGAGCACAATAAAAGAGACAATAAGCATAATTAACTTTGAAAGATGTAAATGGGTCCACATTACTATTCAGATTCAAGAAACACAAATGAGGTGAATCATAATATCCTGCCCATGAAAATTGAATTAAAAACTTGCAATTTCAGTCGAGAAAGCGCAAAAAGATTTCGACTTTTTCATGAAGACCTGCATTACAATGCAGTTTATTAAATTCCCTTGATGATCAGCTTAATTTCCGCTTAATTAAGATGCTTATTAGCAGATATTCATTCGTTTTGATATTCAACATGTTTCTTACTACCTATATATCGTGTTCATGTCAGTAGTATATATAATTTGCAAAATTTTGACTTTTTTCAAAACTGCTCAAATATTTTTTGGACCGCAAGAACGTAATCTCCGCAAAAAATCTTTCCATATTAAAATGTTCACTGTACACAGATACTTTTCTGAGTCGACATTCTACCTACTCTATGTATGAGATGTCTGTGATTGAAGCTGAAGATTTCGGTAACTCAGCATTGCACTTACTTTGATTCAAATGCTGCCTACGTAGACCTTTGACATCAATAATTGTATGTAAGATAATTTTTTCTTTCCAAAGAACCAAGGAAGTAGTGCATAGCTTGCGCTGCAATCAAGGTCACGTATTTATCTTGTCATTCATTTTGTCAACGATTTGAAGGAAATGCAGGCAAGACAATTTGAGTAAACTCTTCAGGTGTATCTGAACAAGTAATTTTCAACAAATCCACAACTGATTACGTAACATGCTGCGCACTTTGGCTAATTCATCCCTCTAGTACTCCGCTTGTGAAGACAATAATAGCAACAGAGACCGAATGAACTGAGTAATAATAATGATAACCAAGTTCCACTCCATGTGAATTATGTGGTCTTGTCTTTATTGAAAAAACTTTGGATAGTAATTATTCATTTCAGATTGATTCAATTGCTGACGCAATGAGGTAATGTGATCAATCTCTCAAATGTTAATAAATAGCGTTGTCAGTTTGGGAATGGTGTAAAGGAAGGGAATATGTTTACATTGTAGGCTACTATCTATTGGAATTGTCTAATTCATCATGAAAACCACTCAATTAGTGAATACGTCACAAAGTCATATTATAAATCATCAAGAAAAAAATCCAATCAAGCCAAAACGGGAAATCCAGTTAGACTTCTAAAACAATGAAACCAACAAGTTCCTTTCTTTAATCACTACATGAAAATTATATAGGTACATATTTATGGGCTGTAATTTAGAAATAAAAGTGTTGCACTCAAGTTATAAGCTAGCGTAGAGTTTTCAAAAGCTGATATTATAATGATGTTTCAGAGTTATACTCACTCTTCAATCATGTACTATAACATCTTATAAAACTAGTTAACTCATAATGTCTCAAATTTCTTTTAGTGGTGCATGCGATTTCTATGGTATCATAATAACTGTACTCATAGGCCTATTAAAATAATTCTGAACTTCTGTGCAGCTATATCCAACCATGGACTCTCCTAGTTATATATCTAGGTGTCCATGATCCAACGACATTAAGGAAATGCTTGGAAATGCGCTAAATCCATGGAAGTAGATATAGGACGGGAGCTACTGACACTTTCTTCCTAAATTCGCGCACAAAGGGCTTAATAGCATGGATTTGTAGATCTTGAAACGCTGAATACAAAAATCAGATTCTTGAGTGTCACAGCCAGTCGCTTTCGGTTATAGGTAAAGCTAAATGATTCCCATTGGAATCCAATACTAAAATTCAAGAAATATCTATAGATTGTGAAACACTTGGCAATTTTCGTACATTTTCTTTTGCAGAAAAGAAACTATTTATCACAATGCCATGAAATTTGAAACATGATTGAGTTGAGAACATCAACTTCGATATAAAAATTGAGGTGAGTCACATGATTCAGTATCTGATGTCTGCGAGCCTCTACAAAATGAGTAAAATCGCCAAAATTAAGTCAAAACATGAATTCTACTCATTTTGTAGAGACAAATTTTGCTCTCAGACATCAAATATTGAATCATGCGACTAACACCGGCGCTGAGGCCTTGTGGTAGAGTGTTCGCTCTGCGTCCAGGAGACCTTGGTTCAAATCTTGGTCGGGTCAAACCTAAGACTTTTAAAATAGGTACACTCTGCATTCTTGCTAAACACTCAGCACGAAAAAGAATGAGAGTGGTAAATGACAACTCGGCCACATGGAAGAAAGGCTCCGTCCCTAATGTGTTTCCAAGTATACACAACGTTCATTTATTTATTTAACTTTAGCTTTCATATCGGAGTTCACTATCTCAACTCAATCATGTTTCAAATTTCACGGCATTCTGTTAAATAGTTCCTTTATGCAAAAGAAAATGTGCGAAAATTGCCAAGTGTTTCACAATCCATAGATATTTCTTGAATTATATTATTGGATTCCAATGGGAATCCTTTAACCTGACCTATAATCGAAAGCTGTGACACTCAAGAATTTGATTTTTGTATTCAGCGTCTCAAGATCTACAAATCCATGCTATTAAGCCATTGATATAAAATTTTCTTTGCTATTCAGTGGCTATTTACAGCCAGTTGGCCCTTACAAGCGCCCGTGATTGGTCGGAAGAATTGATCGGTTCGCAACACGCTTCAGTAGGCTCCGGACCATAGAATTAGATTGTTTAAGCGGATACTTTGCTACAAGTGCAAACTGACTCAGAACGATGGCACATGCAGGAACTTACTAAGTGGCCAAAAAGAGATGTTCAATACCTTGCAGAGATAGGAAAAATAGTCATGCATCTCTTGCGGATTTTACATTGAATTCCTTCCGAGTCCAGTGGAAATGCAGTGGACACTTCTTCTATTTGACTAGAAAGGAAACATTGGAACATGTAACGTTAATAAAATGGCACAATCTGCTGACATAATGCCATAGCAATCGAACAATGATCAGTCAGTTCAACACCAAACACGCCAAATTGTACGAAGTTTCAGTGACTGTTATCAGCCGGATCACACAGCAAAGAGACACAGTCGATGTCAAGTTCTACAGAGACGTTTGTGAACGTTTTTTCGTCTACCTGCTAACTATTATACAATGATCGGAATAACCAATGTCATCGAGGAAACTTTTCCGCAATTACCCGAATTCTTCGAATCTGAAGCAATTGTGGCATTGCTTTTGTGCAATGAATCGGAGCATTTTGAAGGAACTCACAGCAATCTGGAAGCGACGCACGACTGTTTTCCTATCTCTGCAAGGTATAAAAAAATTTTTTTTTTGCTCACTTAGTAAATTCCTGCATGTGGCATGGTTTCGAATCCGTTTGCACTTCTAGCAAAGTGATACGCTTAAACAATCCATTTCTGTGGCGACAAGGGGGGAGAGCAGTTCGTTATATTTTCCTAATAAATTAGAAACTGACAATTCCTTGATTTCACCCTCATCAGACACACATCATTCGCCCACTCTAAATCAGAGTGTAGCGCGCTTCACCTTTGTCTGCTGTCTCTTCGGAATTAGGAAAGAAGATTCTATGAAAAGAGTAAATTCTTAAATTGTTTGAAACAAATGTGACACAAAAGCTTTGTTCAAAAACTCTCGAGAATATCCTGATGCATTTGAAATTACAGAAAATCTCTCTGTAATACTACGTTTTCGCAGTATTTCAAGTACAGCTCTACTTCAATGAAATATGCATGTGACAATACACGAACAAAGCAGATCAAAAACAAGACCACTGTCTTGAGAATTGACTTCATCTCAAGCTTCATCTCAAAGAGGTTTTGTGGGAGTGACACGAGCACGCGAAAACTTCCTTTTCCAAGGGCATTGCAAACAGCAATACAAAATTTACTTTCACTATAGGAGTAATTATGATTTTACTTCGTGAGCTAGTTGACAGGAAATCTAGCAGAATAGACAAAGTGCACAATAGACGATACATACATGAAACGGTCAAAGTGAATGTGATTGAAAAATAAACACGAGAATGTGCCAAATCATGATAATATTGCGTCTTAGATTAATTAATACCAGGTAATGTCTATTCACTGCTACTGATAGGAATGAATTTTAAAGTAGTATAACTTTCTAATTATTCAACAGAAATTGACAAATGAGGTCTCATTTTAGCCTCAATGAAGCCAATACACATCTCTATCACCGTAATAATAAAGATATATAATAGATACGCAAGTATAAGATGATAGATGAGATATAATAAAGATACAATAATTAAGCAAGTTACATTGCATATTATTTGAAAGCCACACGATGGTCTGGGTATTGATTTTTTATGAAAAATATCTTCTCTAAAGACATTTGATTTAACACATCGATCCCTTTATGTACCTACAGATATTCAGTATTGCATGATTGAAATGAAGACTGTTTCGTCATCTGCATCAATGGTTAACGGCTTCCACATGATGATCGTCATTTAAGTCAGTGGTGGGCAACGCCTGGCCTGCGGTCCACTTGGTGGCCCGCCACCACTTCTCATATCCAAAGTGATCCGCGGACATTATTTGAATCGATGACGTGAAAATGACTCCTCCGACTTCGACCCTAAGGAGGTGCATCTACGGGTGAGGGATCCTCTTTAGAATGTGCAAAGCCACTAATGAACAACCAAATCAGCAATATGAAAGTCTTCTTTTATAAGCGCAAAATGGTCATCACCTGCGCGAGTTTATGCTAAGTCACATGGCATTCGATGCCTTGCTGAGCATGTTTTTCTACGCAATAAACCACGCCTCAATGAACCTAGAAAGAGGCTATATAGTAATTAGACCTTCACTACGAATGGAGGAAACCAACCGCAAGATTTTGACAGGCCAACATATTTTTCAAAAATTCCCGCTGAATTTCATTTGTATGCTACTACACTAATGTATAGTTCGTATACTCGATTGGTATTAGCACACGACTACCATTTGTGGAGCCCATGCACGGTTTTTGAAATCCGTATATATGTCTGGGTGACTTCTGTGCACGTATGTACTTGTAGCATGATCAAGAATTGTTGCAAAATCAATTTTATCTTGTGCGGGTTTCAGGCGGATGAAATAAGATAACGTCGGTCAAATCACCAAAAAAGTCATGATGCCGTTTAATTACACGAAAGAAAAGCTTCCATGATTTTTTATAGGCATATTCGCTTTTCAATACTCACATGAATTGTAGAAAGTAAATTATGATTCCTTAATATTAAACAAATTAGTTGCGTACAATACTGCTGTATACATTTACATGTAAAATTTTGTTATGTAATACTACCACTATATATCATATATGCACGTGGCCTACAGTACAGCGGCCCATATGTGCACTTAAAAGTACGGAATAAAAGAATATTAAGCCTATGCTACTGCCTTTCAAAATTGGTGGCCCGCGAGCCTTTTCGAGGGCAACTCCTTGTGGCCCGCTATCCCAACCTTTTTTTCCCACCACTGATTTAAGTAAAGGATTGGAAGATACGCGGAGACATTGGAAGAAATAATACAGGAAAAAACGACATTTCTGGCCTTCGGTTACAAGGCGTTTCTGTTGAAAGTTGCTCCAGTCATCACCCACTTGATGTTGTGTGATCATCTGCAGCAGCAAGACTTCGCCACGATGACTATCGTTGAAGTGGAGAATTGGAAGTTGGCTAGTTTTTCATTCAGTCGTTGATTTTTTATCTAGTTTCTTGACTTTTGAGTCCTTCTGTTTTGCATGAACATTATACTCTCATCGTCAAATGCAATCATTACAATGTTGATTGTGGTAATAAAGATGTGTATTGGCTTCAAGATGAGACCTTATTTGTCAATTTCTGTTGGATAATTAGAAAGTTATGCTACTTTAAAATTTAGTCACATTTTTTACACCGCACCCAGAAAGTGCGTATACACGCTCAATTTTTACTATCACCACTAATGAATGAGTGTTCACGTTGTTTAGCATGACGTCATATTAAGAGACTTGATCAAAATTGTGAATAACAATCGATCATTTGAAACGACGTCAAAGCGGAGTTATCCTTCTCACCTTGCCTATTGCCAGGTTTGTAATCCATCACTTTACTCTCAAATTACTCCTTCGATATACTGCTTTATATGGACAAAAGAAGCGATACAGTAGCTGAGACTTAACGCTACATGGGCATTAGGAAAATAGGCATTCTATGAAGCCAGAAGGGCAAGAAAATGCACAAATCCCAAGCCGTGACGCGGATGATTTCTTGCCCTTTGGATTCATAGAATATCTTATCCTCTAAATCTATGGCAATTGTCCAATAACCAATACTGATTACTGAGACCATATTTCTATGAAGCTTTAGCTTGCCCTCCCTGAATGACAAGATAAAAAAATATAGCACTGAGACATTTTTCATATCAACCTAATACCAGATTTATTACACATAGTTGTAGTTGTGTTTATGAATCCCATCCTCCCTATGATAAAATTTTGTTCCCACGGAAAATCTTGATAAGACGAGACTTTCTATCGACGGACATCCATCTATAATCTAATAATCCTGGCATACATTATAACGATAAGATAGACGCTATACTATTCTCGAGTTAGCACGTGAAATTGTTCGATATATCCCTCGGGATAAAGCCCTCGGGATTCATCAAATAATTTCCCTCTCTATATCCCAGAGAATCGCATAGCCACCCTCTATCCATTACATAGGAATAAACCTCTACATATTTAAAAGGTAGTGGCATGGATTCCTACATAGCATTGTGTAGGAATATATTGTATATGTATTGTATACAATACTATATAGAAATTCATGGTAGTGGGCTTCCGCTAAGCGGTCTTTCCGTTGAGTGGGATGAAACCATAATGTACTACAATATGTTGAACAGGGACTACTAAGATATCTGCATAGCTACCGGGACCTACAATTCTCCGGCAGTGGGTTGCCAGCCGTAGGCCGGTTTTCCAGGTCACTCAAATATCCATATCGTTGAAATGCATTTTCTGCACCACGATAATTTGATGATTTAGACATGTGTACAAGCATGCCTTCTGATTAATCAACGAAGTACCCAATAAGATGACCTCTTCGAGATCGAGAAGAAGGCTTAGGCCTGCATAAAGTCAATCAAAATTATCAGAAGAGATAATTTACACCTCCAGCAGAGACCATTTTGAAAGTCGATATTGGAAACCATGTACATGTATATCGCAAACGGAATGCAGAGCAATCGTGGTATGAATACATTGAAGTGACAAGGAATAATCACCATGAATAGTGACCCTAAATTTAATGTCATGAAAGGAAACGTTGATTCCAATAATTAGGATGCATACCGACTGATTCCTGCACTCCTTGGTAAGTTAAGCATTGAAAAATTGAGAAAAATATTTAGGTAGCCCGTCATTCTGTCCAAATCAGTCCAATTGATCAGAAATGGAGTCACCTGAAAAACCGGCCTACGGCTCGCAGCCCACTGACAGACTTGTACGTCCCGGTAGCTATATAGACATCGCAACAGTTCCTGAAGTTGAAACATGTTCAATCAATAAGAAGACAGTTTGAGCCGATGCTGTTGTATTAAAATTCAATCACAAATATTGTCAGCTATTGATACCGTGATCTACAGCTAATTGGTGATCGACCTTGTGCGTTCGCTGATACTTGAACAAGGCATGCTACCACGAAAATTGGTAATTGATATTTAATACAGTAAAATCGGCTCAAACTGCCTTTTCATTGATTCCGTAATGTATCAGATTTTGCAAGCAAGACCGATATCTTTTTAGAATGACATTGACTTTAATTTGGAAGTGCTGTAGCCGCGTAATATTTGGTCTATGTGTTGGTCTATGTGTGAACAAATATAGATTTGAGTGTAAAACCTATTTTCCGGATAATAGTGCGCAGCAGCGTAAAACAGATGCTCTGGCAGATACGATAGATTTGATTTTATTATTTCATTTATTTTATAAAATAATCGGTTGGTTTCAATTCATTCGCGCGACTGTATGAAATGCACATTGCTTTTCAGTACTTCTTATAATACTGAAACAATCTGTCCCCAAGTTCTCGATAAACTCGAAGCCCGTTGTGAACAGAGTTTAACCCGATACATATCACAAGTGCCGCTCGCATTTGGATGAGAAAGTACTGCAGGTGTATCTCTTTACTGAAAATCAGCAAACAGCATTATTTGTTCTTGGAATAGAGAATTAAGCAAATCAACTTTTCAGTTGAGGACAATTACTATATTGGAGTATTTTCTTTAAAAGATTTTGATGTTCTGATAAATTGTCACAGTCATTGATGGTAAGTTGCAAAATCAGTGTGTATTTGCAAATTGTAGACTTTCATTTAGTTCAAATAGAAAATCAATTCCAAAAATATCAATCTAACTTAAGCGTTTTGGCCACCCACACATCCTATTTTGATGTATTCGTCAATTTGACAATTTTCTTTCATTAACATCATGGATGCGTCAAAGACTGCAAACAGGAAGTTTGTGTTAATGTGCATCTAAATTATTGATTGACTAGGGGTTTGAGTTTTAGTAAAAAAAGCAAAGCGTGTTTGAAATTCATGTTTTTAGAGATTTGCAAATACTGACATTTGATGTGAGATTTACTCATGCAAATAAAACATATTGAATTTCACAACATATTCCCAGCATCTATAAATGTCAAATTTATGTTAGGATGAAATTGCAGACATTTATATCTCCTTTGTACCTTAATTTAAAACACTGTTCCAAAGCTTCTATTTAAACCAAGGTTTTAAACATACGTGTATTTGTATTACCGTTTGTTTATTCAAACACTTTTTCAACCGCACTTTCAAAAAGGCTTTTTGATAGCTACAATTTTTGGAATTATTTTTTAGTCAGTGTTTCAAATATGCCTTTAAAAGCAAACTTGTGTTTTGAAAACGACTAGTTGGCACGATCAGCATATAAGACATATTAGCTACACACAGGGGGTGCAAACATATGCACATGGTGGTGGTTGTTCGATTCATCGACAGGCCTTTTCGTCGACAGGGTCATTTCGCTGACAGGTTAATGACATTTGCTCAAGAATATAATGCATTCCTAGATAGTTAAAGACATATTCAAAAATTCATAGACATCAAGCCATGATGTCATTGAGCTTTATCAGGGACTCTAATGTCTTCTGACTCTGAACTCGTATAAATCTATGAAATGGCCTTGTCGACGAAAAGACCACAGAGCAAGCATATTAGGTAGAATGGTAGCTCCGCATTTATTATATCCCCAATGTGTATACACTTTCGATTTTATTGAATGAACTCGACGGGGATACAGTCGGAATTGTTTCCAAATGTGAGATATACACATTTGTGAAGCTTGAAGAAATAACAGATTGATCATGATAGTATAATGCAGAAGGAAATGATATTATTTCACAGATCGTTCGTGTCATGACAGCCTTGGAGAAGTAATGTTTGTCAAATTAGCAACTTGATGACCTGCTATTGCTTTCATGCTGAACCTCAAGAGAATCTTCTTAGGCGTGATCATATCATAAGCAACCTGCCACTGATAGAACAAAATAACACAGTCAAAGACAATTATTTCAATTAACTTTGAAAGATGTATGGGTCCACATCACTATTCAGATTCAAGAAATGAAACATGAATTTAGGGAATCATAAATTCACGACGATGAAAATTGAACTAAAAATATGAAATTTCAGCCACGATAGTACAATAATATCGTGACTTTTCCATGAAGACTTCCATTGTAATGCCGTTCATTGGATTTCCTTGATCCTCTGCACAATTTTCGCTTAGTTACGGTGCTTATTAGCCAATATTCATTCCTTTTGATATCCAACTTGTTTCATACTACTTATGAGGGGGCGTCATGTCGATAATATACAAATTGGCAAAATTTTGACTTTTTCCAAACTGATCAAATAATTTCTTGGACCGCAGGAACGTAGTCTCCGCAAAAAACTGAATCTTTCCATATAAAAATTTTCACTGCATGCAGATACTTTTTTCAGTCGACAATCTATCTACATCTATCTACATCTACATGTACTCTATGATATAGACTACATGTCGATGAAGTTAATCACAATCATACACATGCGCACAAATGGCCGAATGAAATGACTTCAAGAAATTCAATAGTATTTATAAGGGGAACTTGAAGCCGAAGGTATGACCAACATCGGGTGCTGCAATGCAGAAAGCACAGAATCACTTCTACACAATTTTGCATTACATCTGCTTTGTGGATTCTCCATAAATTCTATTTTTTCTAGTCCATCAAACCTTGCATCATCAAACTGACCCCAGCGAGCTACGTCACCGACTTCAGAAGTGCAAAACTAAAATTGTCTATGCTATTGTTGCAATTATTACTTTGCTCAATTGAAGTGCAGCTGTTGTCGTTAATTGTACTATTTTTATATTTCCGTGACAATAGATATAGCGGACGAGCTAATTTTCCATTTTAATACGATTGGCAACATTGCACGCAAATCTTTAGTTACACAGCACAAGATCTATTACATGATGCCTTGTCTGATTAGTCATGAAAAACTTGCAATCACCGATTTTTAATTGAGCACTAATAATTCTCAAAAGATTCAAAGTTCAAAAGTTGATTGCCCATCTTCTACGTACAAACATGGACACAAACTATCACAACAATTATGCAAACATACTACAAACGGCAGAAGATGCAGTTTTGCTGTCTTACGACAATACCCGAGGGGATGTACAGATGATAGCATGGAGGGTGTAAGACTCTCTACACAGAGGACATGTACACGATAGATGATGAAATATACATGTACAGGATGTTGATGTAGTTCTTGATCAATGACAACGCAAAATGTTCAAGAACATAATTCTCGATGAACGAAGCATGGAGCAGCAATGTCAACAGTCATTAAAACAACGTCTCAGAAATATTAAAGGAGAGGAGGTGTATCGTTCACTTGTAACATGCATACGCAATTTATTATGATTTTCAGATTTTAAATATCATGTTACTTTTCCTTTCATATATAATCTCTGTGCTATCATTCAATCGTTGCCACATTACCTTCCTATACTGAGAGCCGCATTTCAAGACCTGCTAAAATGCTATCATATTCATGAATAAACAAATTCATAAATATATATAATGGCAAATTGTGCATGAATGGTAGTTATACATGAATTCATAATACATAAATAATGTAAACTGATAAATATAACAAGGACACTTACTATTATATCCAGGGTGACCCAGATATAGCTTACTATTTTCAAATGCATCTAGTTCGTGTCATGATTTACCTATTAGATTATATGAGATGTCATTTTAAAGTCTAAGATGTCCCATTTGATCTAATATGACTTGCTTTGAATAATATTGCATCAACTTCTCTACAATTTTTCAAAAAAGCAAATAATTTTAAACTGAAACAAAACAATAGAAAGAAAAAAATAATCCATTTAACAATAAAGCGGTCATTCAGCATGCTTCATGGTGACCTCCGTCTTATGTTCTTGCGTTGTGGATGTCTCACTCATCATTGAAATTTTATTGTCACTGACTCGCGCTTTCAATCTTGCAATGAGTTTGTCACGATTGATCGATAACTCATTGAATTTTGAATGTTCATTTATTGCAAAGTCATTACACAGCACAATACATATCTGAGTGGATTATTATTGCTTCCTACGTTTGTTGCATTGCTGCATCTTTCGTTCTTTCAAACAAGACTGGCATTAAATATGCCACTTGATTTTTATAGAAAATGGCAAAATGTTTGGATCATACATGTACAGAGAAAAATTAAGATAAGTCAAGACGCATTTCTGGGAACAAATGGGATATCTTCACCCATTATGTTTCTTCTACTTGAAGCTGCAAGCTCTGAAAACTAGTAAGCTACATCTGGGCCACCCTGTATCATCAGCCTGTTCTGTTCCACTGTTGGACAAAGGCCTCAGTATGCTTCCTCCATTCTTTTCGATCTTGAGCTTGTCTCTTCCATGTTGGCTGTCCACAAAACCTGTCTCTATCTCGTTACTGGCCTGCCTCTGCTTCTTTTTCCATAACGTGGGGTCCAGTCTGTCAATCTGATACTCCATCTATTGTCTTGCATTCTTGCGACATGTCCCGCTCATCTCCATTTGGTTTCCTTTGCTTTTTCCATCACGTCCTTGATTCGTGTCTGCGCTCTAATCCATTCACTGTTTTTCTTGTCCCACTTGCTGATCCCGATCATACTTCGTTCCATATCTCTTTGCGCTAGTTTAAGCTTGCTCTTCATAATACAGAGGCCACCCTGCATATCATATACGGTATCTAAATCGCTCATGTTCGTTGTGTAAGTATCATCATAAAATTTTGAGTCCACATTTTGAAGTTTTACCATGAGTTTCCTCCATTGATTCCTGACTATCATGTCAAAATGGTTGAATGTGGTGGGAGTTGACTCGGCTTCGCCTCGTTCTATTTTTTGGAATGTTTTCCGGATGTCGTTGTAGCTGTAGAACTATATTGCAAGCTATTTCATTAAGATGATTTCACATTTCAAGAGAAGTGATAATAACCGTGAATCTTTACAATACATACTGTCGATGGCCCGATAGCTACCGTTGTCAAACCGCAGCTAAGTGCTCTGCTGTTTTCAATATCCATGTCCTTTATCCCATAGTCCTATAGTCCTTTATTCCTACAGAGTGTCGAATTTCTGTGGGTTTTTCCCATATCTGGACAACAAGCGCATCAACAATGAAGTACTGAGTTCATTGCTATCTATTCATACATGTATAATTTCCTTGTATATATGCATGTCATTTTATATGATATTGACCAGCTCTCCAAATAAACTTATTAATCGTGTAAATGTCGAGTGAACAAAAAAGTGAAATTTCCAGATTGTAATTGGGCAAACTTTTTATACATTATCAAATAAGCATACATACGTGGGTAGAACCAAACATCCTTTTCCTCCATGCAAGCAGCATTTCTGATTTCTGATGATCTGTGACAGAAAACAGAGCCAACTGTAATTATTTAGTTCATCACTTTTACATCACTATTTCGGACTGTGACATTTATTTTCACTTGTACATATTTTATTGTCAATTCTATCACTTTGTAACGTCATCCAGATTTGAATTTTGATGCCAGTCGATTTTCCTGGTAGCTTCCTGGAAGTTTAAAGCAAAGCAGACGAGTTTCGGATGGGAGGATAAGGTGCTAACATTCTCTCGTTCACTATGTGTCACTTGAGGCCGCTGTCACACAGAATAAGGCGTCCTCCATCTCCCATTTGGGATTTCCCTTTCATTGCATGTAGAAAGGAATGCAACCTATCATACAGGAAAAGTCATCAGCCACAAGTCATCTTCCATCTTGCATCGTCCATCGTCCCTCAAGCTGTCACACTGGAAGAGTCATAAGACGTCGTCCATCGGACATAAGGTATGAAATTATGTGGCTGATGAAGTTCATTTACATCAGCTATCAGGCGTCAGCCGTGAGACAGTTCTAAAATTAGAACAACGTGAAGTGACGTCTGAGGGAAGATATAGGAAGATGTGATTTGCGAAAAGAAGCAATACATCAGAAAACAGCTCCTTGTTCACCATGCCGGACGAGGACAAAGATGAGGAAAAGAAGAGCTTAGACAGTAGCCATGGCAACGGTCAATAGTAAAAAAAATAGCGCTGACTGAATCAGAAATGGATTTCGCCAGTATGACTGCGTTAGGTGGAAGATGGAAGGTGGAAGACGACAGATGAAAATCGTCTCATCACGCCTTATGGAAGACGCCTTATGAAGAATGTACAAAAGGGCGTGTGACATGGAACATGGAAGACGCCTTATGAAGAATGTATAAAAAGGCGAGTGTCATGGAAGATGGAAGATGGAAGACGCCATATTCTGTATGACAGCGGTTTGATTGTCAACCAAGGAATTCTCCTTGTAATTCCCAGACTTTTCTTGTCAAAATATACTTTCATACAGAAATGATACTCGTAGATGGACAAATTCAAAGTTAGGAGAACTTTAGAGGACATTGCCCTCTTCCGTCTGCCCTTCAAATGACGCCACTGTCAATAACGGTGAAACAAATGGAGAATCAATTGAATTTCGCAATTATTGGAGAAGCAGACATCGAATAAATCGAATAATTAACACGGAAGAGGATAAGTTTCAAATTGGCTTGATCTCTCCGAAGTCAATGGTTGCCTATTCGCATTGAAAAGTTAATTGAGATGACCCAAACAGCAAATTACTTTCCAATCCACTTTTATGATTTTCATTTTCAAATACGCAGTTGGATTTATCTTTCTCTGATTTTTCAGTTGAAATTTTCAACCTACATCCCTTACTGAACAGCTGAGAAGAAACTAAGCGGTGCGAATATCTATCAATGCAGGATCAGAGATAAAGGGATTATTAAAGGATAGTTAGGGATCATTGGGTGCACGTCTTACAAGAGATTTCAGGCGGCTGACTGAAATAGAGGGCTGGTTTCGTGCCGGCAAAAGGTCAATACACTGCATGCTTCGGTTGTGTTGTAGCCCGGATTCATGCACTTTTAATGCAGGACTGGGGCGGATTCTTTAAGATCGGCCCGGGCCAATGTAATGCAGGACTGGGGCGGATTCTTTTAGACCAGCTGCACGCCAATGTAATGCAAGGCTGTGGCGGTTTTATAGACCAGCTCCACGCCAATTCAATACAGAGCTCTGGAGGGTTATTTTTGACCGGCTCCGCGCCACTTTAGTACATGACTCTGGCGGGCGGCTGTTTTTGCTTGCTTTAGGTCAATTTAATGCAGAGCTCTGGCGTTATTTTTGACCAGTTCCGGAGTCAGACCAATTTTAAACTGATGTAGTATGTTTCAGTCCATTACAGAAAAAAAGAAGATCAGAAGTCAATATAATATTTGGCCAGCAATGCAATATGTGAAGCTTCGCAGAATGATAGATAGCCTTCTTTATGAAATTTTCAGCACAAATACATCTCATAAACCAAATTCACCGTTCCTGTTCGCTCTACCGCGACGTAGTCCAGCCGACTGTCAGGACGAACAGATTCAAGTTTCGGTAAAATGACATTTGATTGTGTTTTTACTTATTAATTGTGTGCATGAACTCAAAACTTCACAGCCTGAAAGCGCTCCATGCTAATAATTATGGCTCTAAACTACTTGCCAGTGAATCATAGAAAGCTTCAATCTGCCTCAAATTGGATTACCATGTGTTCTTCTATGATCCTGTCTTACAGGAAGAGGAACCGGGTAGAACTCCGAAGACGTGTAGATTCATAGTCATGGAGTCTATTATTTCATACTCGGAGGAAATCCCATCTCTCTGTTGTTCGAATAAAGATGAAAAGCGAATTCGCTTCTTAGCACTTTCGATGCAGTCAGCACATCTTCAGAGAAACTGATCACGTACATTTTAAACCGATTGAAGACACACCTTAACAAAAATCAGACATAGAAATATCAAAAGAACAATGCAGTGAAATAGAAAATAATTACAATACTGAAGATAAAGTTACTAACAAAAACTCCTACTAAACAAAGATACAAATGTAGAAATACTGAAATGGATAAATCATAAGGAGAAACGAAAACAAGTCACCGCGAAAAGTCAAGACACAACCGATGTCGTGGCCGACACGGTTACTTCCACCAAGCCTTCTGGTCCAAATTGTTTGTTTAATGAGACTTTGTCTCCATACACCCTCCCTGCACAACACAGACATATCGGAGATGTCGATGCAGTGGTCACTATCAAAACAGTGTCTGACCTCTTTTGACCTTTCCACATCGACTGTCTTTATTGCACGCTCATGTTCCTTTCTTCTGTCTTCAATTGTTATGGAGTCTATGTCCAAAATTTATTGTGGAGTGTTTTCTGTAAAGTCTCGTGTTCGGACTCCTTCCCTGCCGGCAAAAGGTCCTTCGATGGCTGCTTACACTTCCATTCCACCTTTCCGACAATAGTTAGACCGGTTGCGGAAGCGAATATTCAACACTTTTTAACCACTCGTCGTCCTGTGGGAACTTCGCTAGCTAATATAAAGATATTATCTGGTGAGTTAGCGATTTTGTGGCTAAATATATTCTTCCTCAATTTTGCAACAAAATCATCGCAAGATATGAAAGTCGCCTTTATTTTTTGTAAAAGTGCGTCTAAAATACAAAAGCGGTAAGCGGCGAGTATGATGCTATAACTAATTTATAGACTTTTGCTAGCTAATTTGAGCTGATTTTTTGCCAACCGGTGAAACAGTGAATGTTGTAGCAGCTAATTAGCATAGCAGCAAGTAGCTATGTTCGTATATTACCTTCATATGAGAATGAATTGTATGCTCAGTCTGATGCGTTAAAAAGGGATCCTTTTTGAATCACGAAAGCTTTAACTAAAAAAGTAATTATCTTCCATAAATGTCGCAGTAAATACTATGAAATTATTCAAATATCTCTTATTGTTGTAAATTAATGAATGTCAGATGTTACGCAAAATTGATATAAGAAGATTCTCTATTTTCTTATCATCATCAAAGAATGGGATAGTCTGCACTTATTTCTTAGATAAACAAGCCATACGTGTGCAATGGTAAGGAGGTGAGGGAGAAAATAGAGCCACGATCGCCAATAGAGGCGGATTACTAGAGAAAAGAGAGAAAGTCAAAAGTCAAAAGTAGCATGTAGAGCACATATTCGCGAATTGTTGCCAGCGAATATACCGCAAATATGACTGAACTGTACCATTCTGTAGCTGACATCTGCCAGTCTTTCGCAAGATTCGTCTCGTAGGGCGGTTGGCCTTTACGAATTACGCCAAAATACAGAATTGACGAGAACGTAGGCCTACTGAATGTAATGTCAATGAGTATAGAGAATTCTCCATTTTTCCTAATGAATTTCAGCAAGAAAATATTTGAAACATGCCTAGAATATCCTCAGACATTCGATAGTTGCAGAAGTTCGGAGTTGAATTGAAATTTTGATAAATATATTCTCTTGAAATTTGAGTCGAGGATTCAAACTCCCTAAAACTGTCTAATTGATGTCAAAAACAGGAAATTCAGAGACGAAATCAGGAGCTGATTACTTGTTTCTTGAGCTTGGCTTTCAGAACTTTTGATGAATTCTTGTGAAATAATTAGTTAGATATTCGATTTCCCTTCTCCTCTTGTTTTCTTTACTCATGTCCTCATTTTACCGATATTAGCTTCATCGATGAGAGAATGTGAATGAAGTACTACATGAAGTAGCTCATGAATCGCCTACCTTCTCGGCAAGAAAGGAAGAAACCTGGAAAAAGACCTCATCTTTTTACAGATTTACAATTGTGCGCTCAGTTTAAAATTTAAATTCTACTTCTTCTAAAAACTTGATTCTTAGTATCTGTTGGAAATTGATGTGCTTGATTGGTGT
This sequence comes from Prostheceraeus crozeri, assembly GCA_907163375.1. NCBI lineage: Eukaryota > Metazoa > Platyhelminthes > Polycladida > Euryleptidae > Prostheceraeus > Prostheceraeus crozeri. The sequence continues at coordinate 54,677 of CAJQUW010016566.1, read as the reverse complement.
GGCTTTGATAAACGATACCTATTGATCAGTATTAAAAGCGTATTCAGAAAATGCTAGGGACATGTTTGCTTCTATTGGAATAGCTAAGCCGTGCTTACTACGACTCTAATAGAGATTTTTGAAAAGCTATGTAAGTTATACATAGTCCTCTACCGGTACTTTTTCAGTTACGGACATAGAAGTAGACTTTCTATGGTATTTTTTAATTTCTATGGATGTCAAGTAAATTAAGAGCTTCCTAATGAGATGTTCAGACGACAATACTTGGACGAGCAGCCAAATATTCTTCGTTTTGCAAGCTAGGTCAATGAATATAAATTTTTTTCAATGTATGTGGAATTATGTCATAATTATGTATTATGAATTATCCAGATCTACCGAAAGTCAATAAAAGATTTGTTCAAGATATTTCCAATACTCAAAAGTCCATCATCAGTGTTAATAAATAAATTGCCTCAACAAAATGCAATCTCTTAAAACGAACTATTATAAATGCTTCCCCAATCATTGAATTTCCATGAGTGCATCATCACTATTCGTATAGTAAAAAAATCGGGACGGGTATTTAAAGAATGTAGCGAAAATTTTCACTTCGTAAGCTAGTTTCAGTTCTATACACATACATAGACTGACAAAGTAATTACATAATAAATCCAAATAAGTAAACGCACCAGGCACATTGTGAGGCATGATCTCTGCAACATCTAACTTGGTATCCACTATTTGTAGTTAGGCCTATAAATCTTGTAAAGCTATCCAGAGTAGCGCTTATTACCTACATATCAAGTGCAAAGAATCCATCTTTATTGCATTTTTCGAGAACAACGTGTCTATGCACGAGCCCGAAATGCGAGGGATTCTGGTTCGTTAGAATTCAGACTTGACTTTGCATTACATTCAATGGTAAATCGATCTTCTTGCCTCTTGAGACTATCTCTGACCGTGACCATCAATATTGAGAAAAGTCATCTCTAGACACAAACACGCAGACAACGCATTTTATCCCTGTGGATACTGCGCTAGATGCACTGTTACCTCTAACAAGCAGAGGTTGAATCTGAAGAATGCTGTGGATAACACTTTAACTTTTAGACTATGATTCTCATGAATAATGTCGTTTAAGTATGTCATCAATTGCTTTTTTTTCAATGCTGACAAGTTGAATTATTATCTATCGCCAGGCTCAAGGAAGAAACACAGGCCCACTTTGCAGTGAAAACCCCCACCAAAATAATTACAAAACAAATACAAGCCCTGAGCTCCCATTTTGGAGAGAATACGAAATATGACATTTCAAATTGCTTTGTTCATTATTTTTGTTGTTCTGTAGAACCTAGCGTTGACGTCATGCGAGCAGTTTAGGAGTGCATTATGTTCATGCAACTTCATTGGATTTTTAAAAGGAGTTATCAAATCTTCATTTTGGAATGTCACTATTGGATGCAACAAAAAGAATGCTAGATTCCATTCTTATGTTAACGTCAGAACAATTCAATCTGCAATGGTCAATAGGATAATGTTGATCCTTCATCCTACTCAGCGGCGAAAGATGGATTTTTTCGCTTTGATAATTCAGCCACGATATAGCTAGCGAAACTGATTACACTCACGTATGAAAAATTGATATGCAAGATTGAACAATAGAGAACGCATATTAGGTAAAGTGGCAACTCAGTATTAATTAAATCCCAAATGTGACCACTTTCACTATAATGCGGTTCAAGATGATATTCCCTTGATAATCAGATTAATTTCCGCTTAATTAAGATGTTTGCTAGCAAATATTCATTCCTTTTGATATCCCACGTGACTCATACTACTTATATATTGGGTTTATGTCGTTAGTATATAAACACAGGAAAAGTTTTCAAAAATAAAAAAAATTAGCTTTTTAAAAATGGCTCAAATATTTTTTGGACTTCAGACCGAAGGTACGAAATCTCCGCAAAAAACTGAATAAAAAATTTTCATTGTATGCAAATACCTTTTAGTCGACACTACCTACGATATACTTACTTAAGCAATTAGGTCAATGGTTAGCCGAATTTATATACTTACTCTATGGATGGGCCAATCATCAGCATTATGAAAAGTTATAGTGGACAGCGTCCTCCTGTCCCTCCTTGAACAGATACACGGTACTGAACTAGCCTAGAAATGAGGTTCACACTGTTTTACTCAATTGCAGGAAGCCCAAATGGCACTTCTTTAAGGTTCACGCTACAAAATACTCCAGCTAGCAGCAATTCTGCGCTTTCTCTCATTTCTGCTTTCTCTGCTGAAAATAGCCGATTCAGGTTTTTTCTCCTGCCGCCAGAAAATCGGCGTCTCTGTTATAGACTCAAATTAAAGGCAGCGGATAATTATTTTCATTTAAATTCAAATCCTCCCTTTATCACAAACCATTTTTCTAGATATATTCAGTCTGTTTCATTGATTTCCTCTAAAAGTTCGTCTCATAATGACAACTCCTTGCAAGAATACTGTCTAGTATTCTATTTTCACAGATACTAGACTAGGTAAGCCGAAAGGATCAAAGGCGGATGAGGTAATTGAAAGTGCTTATCATTTATTGGGATGTCTTTCAATATTCATTGCTATTCTGAACTGCTATTCATCAGGTTCTTGCTCCCAAGGGAGATGTGGTATCGGCTTTTACCGAAACATTGTCCCTAATTGTATTGTCTCTCCTGTCATTGCCGTTACCGGTCGATCGTATTTTCAATTGAACTCAGAAGCGATCTCAATGTTACAAAACCACTTCTTTGAGTATTGTTTTTGAAGGACAGTGCAAAGTATAGTTGTCGCCGCTAATGTCCTCAATGGCATCTTTGGAGATAACTGAGGTATTGTGTCCGAGATGATTTATGAGTTGACATAAAGTTGAATCTCTGGGGAACCAGCTGAAGAATGAAACTTCAACGTCACTACTCCCCCCATACTGAGGGCTTGGACGGTGCTAACATAGTCAGACTTTTAGTTCGGATGCCCTTCCTGCCGACTTCCTATGCCACTTTCGGGGCTCGACCTCTGAAGAAAAAGATCGCTAGGCCATGCACTTAACCATTGTGCCACGGAGACCACCTATCGATCAATTGGTCAAAGAGAGAAAATATCTGTTCCCGTGTTTCTCTTCTTACTTGAGTTCATTCTTCAGACACATAATTGCGTGTCAGCACAAATCAGTGTGTAATTTTGTGACTTTCTTCAGAACACGCAATCCTCAGAACATGTGCTATCATTGACCCGCTAGAAAGAAGGAAATAATATCTAGCACAATATAAGCGAAGAAAGGTTTACAGACGGTTGCATGCGATGATTTCTCTACATTAGAAGATAGTTGCCATAGATATTTGTGTGCTGATCATAAATGTGTCAAGCCAACAAATGTTACACGGATTTGAGTGTGGAGACAAGCTCACACCTTCTTCACTAGACACGCTGATGTCACAAAAGGAACGCGAGTGAAGGCAGTGGTCATTTCCAAGTGATGTCGACAGCTTATTGTCTTATTATTGTTGACAGAATGCAACCAGCACCAATAGATTGTTTATCTGAAGTTGACTAGAATGGAAATTGACTCAAGGTCGCGGAACATCCAGGGGAACTAAGTTGGGGCATGAACTGCAAATGAAAAGCTTAAAATTGCACGTGACTGATTTTAACCCAATAATTCAGCCATTGACAAGTGTATCTAAGTGGAAATGCGTGCGATTTATGTGCCACTGCTGTGTATTGCATGGAGCTTAACTTCCATTCTAGAGGTTATATTGTTATCAATTTCTCTGACCACCACAGTGTATTGAATATTTAAAGAGAATGTCAGCGATTATAAAGGACACCAACATCCTTGATTCCCTGATGCGCTCGCCCGAACAGGAATCGAACAGAAGTCAGTAGAGCAGTAGAGACGAGCGCACACCTTCTTCACTAGGCCGCGCTGACGTTACAAAAGGTATACGAGTGAAGGTAGTAGTCATCTGCAAGCGATATCGACAGTTTTTTCTATTATTATTGACACAAATATTACCAGCATTCATATAATAATAATAATAATAATAATAATAATAATGTAGCTTTATTCGTACTTCACAACCGGTGGTTATTCAGAAGTAGCGTTACACAAATCATTTATAAAATACATCAGAAGTAGAATCAGATAGAAGTCAGGCAAAGCGAATAAAAGAATTTTGGAAGCGCATTGTTCTTGATCTGAGTTTTCTGTTCCGACTACCAAGTCTTTCACTATGTCGAGTTTCTTCGCTATCGTGAATAAGATGTAATGGGTGTTCCTCATCTTCTGCCTTTAATGCTAATTGCTCGGCCGTTCGCAAACAGAAGCTGGTAATATCCTCTGAACAGCTAAAACCGAACAACTTGCACAATCGCTTTTCAAGGCTAGCAATAGGTCTGAATCTCGAGGCAGTGATGTTGCACCACGCGGGATAAGCATATGTCAAGATAGATCTTATCATGGTCACGTACACGGTTCGGAGCAATTGGTGGTTATTTGGCGAAATTTGCTTTAGGCAGTGTAGTAGATAAATTCGGCGTCTAGCTTTCGAAAGTGAGTGGTCGAGATGCTGTTGCCAATTGAGCTTGTTGTCAAGAACAATTCCCAGAAGTTTGGCAGAGCTAACTTCCTCAATAATGGTTGATGATTGTGGGTCACAGAGAGCTGAAAGGTTGAGGGCCTTCTTAGTATTGAAATTCATTACCTTGGTTTTCATATAGTTCAAATGCATGCCATGCTCATGAGACCATGTCAGTATATGATTCAGCTCCTCACTGAGCTTATCGTCCTCGACTTCGCGAATGCAGTGCAGCACTGATATGTCATCTGCAAATTTTACCAGGGTGGAGTTTCCAAACTTTGGCTCCAAGCTGTCCATTGCTGAGGCAAACAACAATGGAGCTAACACGCCTCCCTGAGGGACTCCACTTGTGGCTCTAAACCACAATGAATAGTTACCATTGCATTTAATTCTTTGTTCTCGCACAGACAGATATGATGCAATCCAGAGCAACAGTTCTTTTGGAGCATTTTTGTCAATCAAGGATTGTAGAATAACCTGATGTGGTATTCTGTCAAATGCCTTGCTGTAATCCAACATCAGAAGTCTAACGGCTCCCGGAGTGTCTAGATGGGATAAAATACGATGAATCGTGTAGGTGAGTGCCGTCACAGTTCCTTGACCAGTCCTTGGTACAAAGGCGAATTGAGTTGGTCCAATTGGTGAAACGCTCTGGTAAAGCCACTTTTTCAAGACAAGCTTCTCGATCACTTTAGAAAGAATCGGTAGTAAAGAAATAGGGCGATAATCAGTAAGTTTAGGTTGGCTGACTTTGGGGATAGGCACAACATTAGCCCTCCTCCAACAAGTTGGCATCACACCGGTAGCAAGACTTAAATTAATCACATGTTGGATAGAAGGAGCCAGTATATCAGCAAAGTCCCGCAATACCCAAAAGGGAACTTCGTCAGGTCCTGGTGAGCCTTTTTTCAGATGGATCAAAATGTCAAATACTTCGTTCTGAGTGACAGATAAGGGTGCATTATATGGCATGGTATCCAATTGCTCAAGAATGCCATCAATGTCAGAGGGGACAAATGTTTGTGAAAATACTTCAAGCATATCATTGACATTGACTTGAGTTGGCTTTTTCTTGTGATGAATTAGTTCATTAACTGCTTTCCATTTTCGTGAGTTGCTGTTACTGTTGTTGCAAGGCACAGAATTGAGAAAATTTCTCTTCAAGTCACGAATATGAGCAATTACTGTATCACGCAGTCTCAGATATTTGAGATGTTTTCTTTCTGCATAGGCCCGATCGCGTGCGTTTATAAGAAGCTTTAATGATGGTTTGACCCATGCCTTGTCGTCATTACGAAGCCGGAGAGTCTTTAAGGGAAACACAGAATTATATAGTTCAGATAATCCGTCTGTTAATACACGTGCTGCTTCATCAGTGTCGCATTCGAACATAACACTCTCGAGGAAACTTGATGTCGCAGTCAAAGCCTCTCTGAATCTGGCACAGCTGGCTGGTAGCTTTTTCCGATATTGTATCTTTGTAACACGTGGACGTGGGTATTTGTTCGATGCCTTGCAATGGACTACATTGTGGTCAGAGCGAGCCAAGGGTGGGAGCACACATGTATCGCTATAAGCTTCCTTGCAATCTGTGAGAACAAAGTCCAACTGAGCACCACAGCGAGTATGAAAATCAAACAAGCTGCTTGTACCGAGGAGCGCATTAATTTGGGGAACTCGGGCAGCCAAACCATTGAAGTCACCACATATCAGCACACTGGAAACCGAATGATGATTTCGACCATGTGCTACAATATCTATTAGAATGTCGATAACCGCATCGTGAAGAGGGGAACTTCCCCAATAAGGATGATATAGAGCAATCACCAACACATTAGAATCAATAATGAACGTCAAGAATTCGGATTTCAGCGCTTTGTGAGATGTATTGATTGCCGGGATGCAGTCACAGCTACGTATGTCATGATTGTCTGAACAATATACCAGTATGCCTCCACCAGGGCTGCCTCGATCCTTTCGAATTTGCTGATAATTAGGAATGATGAGCCAGGATGTGTCGGTAGTATCGTCAAGCCACGTTTCACAAACAATTGCTATTCCAGGTTTGATGGAGCGAAGTCGCAGGGAAAATTCGTCGAATTTGTTCCTTAATGAGCGGGCGTTGGTGAGAACTATCGAAGGATGACGGATCACTCGTGTTCTGCATTTCTTTTTTGTATGACGTTTGATATTGATTAACACTTTTTGTCGGTCGTTGTGTGGTTTTTGTGTGTTGCGTTTGTGTCTTACGCGCCACGATAATTCTTGGTCATCAGCTGATTTATCAGCTGGGTTGATAGATAAGGGTTGAGGGCGACGATAGGTGACACGAACGGGAATGGCAAATGACGCAGCTTCGTAGGTCTCTTGCAAGGAGTTGGGAGAAGAGATCACAGTAGCTGAGGCCGGTGGGTGATCAGACGTAGCGATAGCAATATTAGGGAGAGCACCAAAATAATTGCGACGGAGAATTCCGAAGTGCCACAGACGGCGTCTTACTTTTCTTCCCAAAGGACACGCGTCAGAGCCATGTAAATGGACTGGTGGGCGACATGCCAAGAGTGCAGAGCGAGAGTAAACAATCCGGGGAGAGGAATCGCAAGGCGAAGCGGGTTTGGCCATGAACTAAGGGGACCAAGAGGAACACACAGACGAGCGATGAGTCAGCTGAAGTCCCCAAACGATGATGAAATCCTTGGTGAATGCATAGTAAATATCGGTATGTCAGTAATCGTAAAACATACAATTTGTAAGGTTTGAGTAGATGCGTAAGATAGGCAATAAGGCAGATGGAGGATGTAGCAGCAATACAAGGTCAGTGAGGTAGAAAGATAGATATTTTCGGAGAATAGCAAGCAAAATTGGAGAAGTGACGACGAGGAATAGTTAAGACAGGGAAAACGAGGAGCGCGAGACGACCGCACGCTGGCTCGCTAAAAGCGAGAATGAATCGCGAGAATATCGTAGCGAGACAGCTATCAGCAACTCCTTCGACTAGGTCACAGTGTAGATTGACAACAAAGGTCTGTCGCAGACTCGCAGTATATTGAATATCTCAAGAGAATGACAGCTATTTAAGTGGAGACAAGCTCGCACTTTCCTCATTAGGCCACACTAACATCGGTTCGATTCCTAGGTCAGGCGAGTGCGGTCGGGGAAACAAGGGTGTAGCTATATTTACTGACAATACAGGGTCCGCCAAAAGTCGTATAGGGATTGATAATATCATAGTGAAGACTGATACTTCTTTTTGTGCATAGACAATACCTGCAAGTTTTGCAGGTGCATGGAATCATAAAGTTGATTACAATCTTGGATCACATTTGACGATTAAAAGAACATCAAATATATAAATAATTTCTTAGAAAATTCATCGGCCATGATGGATATCATGCTTGTTCATTGTTTACTATGTATTTCTATGCAAAATGACATCGCAATTTTACATCAATTGTATTTGAGACATGTAGTTCAAAATTTGGCAAAGTGACATTTTCAAATCCTTTCGATTTTTGATTGGCTCAGTTTGTCAATGAATGATAATGAATAAGTGGACAAGCCAACAACATGAGTATTTTGGTACAGAGGACAGTCTCACTTCGCTAATATTGACAGACGAAGCACATTTCAACTTGTGTGGATTTGTGAATAAGCACAATTATCGCTTTTGGTTTACAGAAAACCCTCAAGTGATTCACGAGCGGCCCCTACATCCTGAAAAAGCAACAGCATGGTGTGGAATTATGCGCGACTGTATTTTTCCATGCTGAAAAGCAGTCACAATAGATGGTTCGAGGTACCGGGAATGATTAGGTCGTTCTTGATACCAACAACTAAGACATTGCCAAATCAACCTGCTTGATGGTTTCAACAAGATGATGTAACGTGTCACAGTGCTAATGAGACATTGAAAATTTTGCAGGAAACTTTTGAACATCGCATCGTCTCTCGAGGATGTGAGTTGTCCTGGCCTCCGAGATCCCCAGATTTGTCTCCCACAGATTTTTTCTTTGGGGATATTAAGGAGAGTGTGTACGTTTTAAAGCCGAGAACCACCAGTGCACTAAAAGGTGTGCGAAATGAAGTCCAGATGATTAGCCGACAAACTTTGAGACATTTCATGATGAGTGATGGAAAGAGGACACAATCTAGCATGCAAAAAGGTGCTCACTTACATAATTTAATTTTTCATGCATGATTTCATGAAATTTGTGTTTCATCTGTAACTTTGTAGCAAAATTTAGGCTGAATAGTCATTCTAGCCATTTTTACAGTCATTCACAATCCCTATACGACTTTTGGCGGACCCTGTAGTTGTCATTCTCTTTAGACATTCAATGTACTGCGACATTACTCTGTTGTCAACTTAAATAAATATTCAAAATGTATCAAAACTGCCTCTCAACAATGATTTTTGGGTCCACTTACGAAGCCTGCGTAAATGTAGTCAGTTTAAGTACATTGCAATAATAATAGTTGATATGGCATAGTTCACAGCATTCATGCATGTAGTTCACTTATTATAGCTCTTAGCCTTGAGAATCTAATAATCAGTGCAATGATCAAAATTTGAAATAATTATCATTAAATCTAACAAGGCCTCCATCCGAAGTTCATGTTTATTTACCGTAATTAATTCTTGTAGAGAAAAGCAATTAATGAGGCATTCTGCGCACAATTTTACCAAAATTAAAATACATCCTGACCTTGACTAAACCTGACTCTATTATGAATGCTATTTAGACAATTATGCGACTGAATTCATCTATTCCACAAAAATTCATCATATGGATTCACAACCTTTGATGAGAAAATCTGTATTTTATCTCTAATGGAAGCAAGATTCGTAACTTTTCTTTGTAAACATTTGCTCCAGCTTCCTGTTTTTAGACGTCATGCAATGAAGCAGAGAGGCTACTTTTTGATGACAGGAAATACCTCAAATCAAAAGTAAAAGAATTAGAACGCGTACAAACGGAAGCAAAGAGAGAATTTAGAAGAACAAAGGCTTATGCATTACACCAGAAATATCATTTAAATCGACCAAGGTCAAACAGAGGTGAGTTACGTATTCAATGTTGTCTGCTAGTTCTAATTTATCTCAATGTCTCACGTAAATGCGTGCAGCGCGTGAGCCAACGCTGTGGCCTTGTGGTAGAGTGTTCGCCCACAGTCCGGGAGACCTATGTTTAAACCTTGGCCGAGTCAAACCTACAGTGGATGAGACATACCTACTACAAGTAATGAGTGAAATAAATAAAAACTCGATCACATGAATAAAGGCGCACATTTTATTCATTTGCATATTTGCTGTTTAGCAATTGAAAATGATTTTCATCTCGAATAACATCATTTATTCAAATTTGAATGTGGTTGTAGCTATGGGCTTACAAAAGTCAATAAATTTTATGTGAATTAATTTCATCGAGACAAAAGCAAAACATAATCTCCTTTAATTAAAGCCATCGGTTGGGATATGAAAGAAATTATCTGCATTTTTCTTCGACAGTTTCCATAAAATTTATAAAGCCGATGAATTATTGCTCTTAAATATGTCTTAGACATTGCCCGAGTTCTACATGCTCCTTTTCCACATCGCTGTATTTTAAAGCATGTCATGCTGGTACTGTGTTACCTTGGATATCAAATCTTCCTATTAGTTTGAAAGAGGCCCTGACTAGTCATTTCTGGGTTTATAGTTGGAAAGAGTCAAGAGTATTTTACGATATTATTATATATAATTAGTTTCGAATGTTTGTACAAAAGTTTTCGACTGCTATACGGTACAAAAGAATCATCTACTGGATCTCAAGAAAAGATCTGCTATCCGGTATCATCTTCAGGTACAAAAGAATCTATTGATGTTAGTAGGAGTTTGAATGATTAGTTTGAAAATGATATCTACAATGAGGACATATGGTATAATACAATGTAGATATGAACTGTGTTCATAATTATACCATATGTCCTCATTGTAGATATCATTTTCAAACTAATCATTCAAACTCCTACTAACATCAATAGATTCTTTTGTACCTGAAGATGATTGCCGGATAGCAGTCGAAAACTTTTGTACAAACATTCGAAACTAATTATACATAATAACATCGCAAAATACTCCTGACTCTTTTCAACTATAAACCTTTCTATTAGTGGACTAATAAGCGTAGCACTGTTATTGATAAATTTAATCGAGTTACACGAAATAGCTCTAATGATGTTCAATAGCACAAACTTTGTGAAAATCGATTCCTTAATAATGGTTACCCTCTCAAATTTATCAGCAATTGTAAACGCATTTTGAAAAATGAAGCTGTTTTCTTTCAAACGCAGTTGACGAAAATCAGTTTGTTCAACCATCTACTGGAAAACGTAGTCAATAACGGTCTAAATCTGTTCTTTGTTCAAATGTTAAAACACAAAAATATGAACACAAGAAATGCAACAATTGGTTTCAAAATCAATGAGTCCAATTGAAAGACATGCTTCAAATGGTCCGAAAAAAGTGACATGAGCAAGTACGAGTAAATGTGTGAAAAAATTACTTTTCTGGATATGTCATGAATTTACCCACAAATGGTCCAGCAAGGTTTTACAGAAAGCTTTGTAGGTTTATTAAAACCAAGTCAGGGTTGTCTAAAATGTATCTAGGTTTGTTTTAAAAGGGTCAATGAAGCGAAAAGGGTCAAACTGTCTGCCGCAAACTTTCTTTGGCTTAAGATTGCTGTGTAAATTTGGTTATTCGCCTTCTTGACCATATCATTACTTGTAAAACTGCGTTTTCTTGGCAAAACGGGCTATGAAGACGAAATTGCAGTTTTTTCATATCAAGTTTCAGAAAACTACTTTTTGAATAAAATTTCACTCTGTTTAGTTTACAATTGACATTCACCGTGGAAACATTAAAGCTACATGGGCTTGGGAGGGTTTCAAAATGTGATGCCGCTCAACTTTGTAAAGGCTCGCGACCACATAATTAGATTGTTTAAGCGCGTCACTTTTCTAGAAGTGAAAACTGATTCAAAACGATGGCACATGCAGAAATTTACTAAGTGGTCAAAAAAAATTTAAGGCACTGCAGAGATAGGAAAAAAGTCGTGCCGTCACTTGCGGATTGCTGTGAGTTCCTTCAAAATGCTCCGATCGCCACGATTCCTTCAGATTAGAGGAATTCAGATTATTGCTCAAAAGTTTCCTCGATAATGTTGGCTCTTCGATCATTATTAAAAAAGGTTAGCAGGCGCACGAAAAAACGTTCACAAACTTCTCTGTAGAACTTGACATCGACTGTGACTCTGCTGTGTGATCCGATTGATAACAGTCACTGAAACTTGGCACAATGTGGCGTGTTTAATGTTGAATTGGCTGGTCATTGTTCGATTGCTATGGTATTATGTCAGCAGATTGTGCCATTTCATTAACATTTCGTTTTCCAATGCTTCCTTTCTAGTCAACTAAAGAAGAGACATTTCCCTTGAAGTCTCATTTCCCATTGAAAATTAAATTTCTTTGATAGTAAACTCTACGTGTACAACTACCACATGTTCAAAAAATTATTATTTTCAGTATCTAGTAACGTTGACCAAGATAGGCTAAAAATGGGCAGCTATGAAAAAGGTGGATTGAATTTCTGGAGGTTCACAAATAACATTGGCAGACATGAATTTGCACAGCGCTGTTGCCAAACTACATCATCAGTAAACTGAAGCTCTAAAACAATATAATTCTATGGATAAAACATGGATGGGAAACGCAGCGCTAATTAACTGAAAGCACTCAATCGCAATTATTCACATGAATACATCGAATTTACTTTCAAGACAAAGAAACAAATGCATAACCAATGCGAAAACAATAAACTCTTTAAATATCGGTCGGCACATACAAAAGGAGAATGCGACTCAAAATAGACAATCATTTCTAATACTAGCAACTACATGACAAGCTTTAATAAGTGCACGAAATCTCAAAATAACCATTGAAAACATTACAATTATTTTTGTATTCTTTTTGTCAACGGAGGCAGTCGCAAAAAATCATCAATTACAATGAATTTAGTATCACTTGCAAATGTATCATATTCCTTCCTTTAATTATGCACCCTGCAGTAGTGACGTACAAGGCATGGCAAAGGATTAGTTTAAACAGTAGACGAGAGTTTTCAGAAAGCATTATCGATAATAATTGATTGCAATTAACATGCCTCTTTAGTCAATGAATTCTGAAAAGTTAATCATTGATTGAAGTTCAAAAATTCATTCTGCCCGGCGGTCAAAGTCACTGTGGGAGCAGACTGGTCTCCCGATGGTTGGACAGGGAGAGTTCTGTACCACGAAAATCAATCCTATCTTATCGCATGAGCAGTTTCTGTCATCTTCCGCTATTATAGCATCATACCACCAATCATGGATTCATGGACTCATAGATTCAGAAGAATAGCAGACTCATTTGGAATGAACAAACTCCGGATAAACTGTTTTGACCGCTATGGCACCTTCATAGACTTCAAATGGTTGTATGTAGACATGTGACAATTGACATCATGAAGTCAGTATTTATGTAAAAATAGGTACCATATTGGGGATAAAACATGCTTTAAGTAAAAATAGAGAACCTTTTTTATGTATTGGATAGAGGATGGCTATGTGATGAGGGATATATCAAATAATTTCACGAATTATGTCAGAGAATCGTATAGCTATCCTCTATCAGCCATAAAGTATGCCAGATTATTAGAACTATAGATATCCGCGACAGAATCCCCTTCTACCAAGATTTTCCCTGGGGACATATTTTATCAAATATAGAAGGGATACTGACATATGAATCTACAACTGTATACGATGATTATGCGATGTAATAATCTGGTATACTTTATTGAAAAATAACCTGAAAATGTTCTTCGTGAATCTGAAAATATGGTCATCGAGGATTATTGAGGGTTGGATTACCCTCACGAAAATTCCTCATGATTTTTAATGAGATTTTTCTGTCATATACGTCTCATGAAATTTCATGCCGATTTGGAGCGTTTTCGCATTAAAATCTCATTAATAAATTAACAGTTGCTCTTTCATACTTCTGAACTTATTTATCTGGCATTTACTTATTGAGGCTTTCTTGGCCTCGCCACCTTCCCAGATCATTCCCACGCCATGTTCTCAATAATATTGCAGTATTCGCAATAATGAACCATCATTGCTATTACGACAAGATAATGAACTTTGATTGTATATGATTGTATTTTCAACATCTAATTGTAAAGTCAAATTATATATGCATCATCTCGAGAAGGCTGTTGCAGACCACTGTGATATATTCTACATCTTTGTTATTCATCTTTTATAGACTAAACTTGGAGATTCTTATCGACTGAATAAGCTTTCTTGTAGCTCTTTCCTTTCGCGGCTAGCATGCATACCTTACTACTTATAAACTTATTTTCGCAAAAACCTCATGAATGCTCATGATTTTCCCATGAACGTATCACGAGATATTATCCTCATGAATGTTCTCATTACCACTCATTATTTTCATCAAAGCATCATGAGAATATCATGAGCTAAATATTTTCTTACGAGAACATGATGAGACTCATCATTATCTCATGAGTCTCATGAGTTTCATGAGTTAGCATGAAAACGTTTCTTGATGGTAATATATTATTTAATTTGAACTAAATTTTTAGATGATTGTTAGTATAAGCAATAATGTTATATAAATAATTACTGTAGTTAATATTGTTAATAATAATAATTACTTAATGTAAATTAAGCTTTGATATTTATCTAAAGTTATGTAGAATTATCTAAATGAAGTTTTGAATTGAACTACATACATTTAACTACATACTTATATACATATTATATATACATATCATATATATCATACATTTTTTACATACATACTCGAAAACCATTGAAGTAAGTCTGTGAAGAGTATACACATTAAATGCAAGCTTCAATGCGGAAATACATCTACATTGCTACTCCCGAGACATTTGATGTGCATTAGGCGATATCAACTTTAATCCCACCAACTGCGCAACCTATCATCACATCTTTCTTGGTTCTTTGACAGCAGCATCTATAATAGATTTAATCGGTCTAAATTAAGTGATGAGAAAGTTTTGGTGGAATCTTAAAAAGTTTCTTTCATCTTGATGTTTTGGACAGAATGTTTGAAGTTATTCAGTTGATATTAAGTCCCACCCACACGTAAACAGTCTCCATTATTTTGAAAACTATGTTTTTGATGTCATCAATTTGATATGTTTACAAAGTTGCTCGGTTCTAGTCTCAAAACTCTTCGAGAATTTGCATTATCGTATTTCAAAATGAAAAGCAAGAATCTCAAATTCATAAATAGTAATATTAGTGTTTGAAAGGCTTGTCTTGATATAATAGTATGAAAGAATAACTGTCTATTGACTTATTGATATTAGAATGACTATTCCAACATTTCATTTTTAAATTATGATGCAGCATTTGTTATACTCGAAATTTCATATTTTTGCAGAATTGATGCTAGCCGTGAATCTTTAAAAAACCACACTGGCAAGGCTTAAGTACCTAGTTATTGTCAACGACTGAAAGCTGCCACTGTTTTGGCATGGTTGTCATGACAACGCATATCCACGACGCAGCATAGCTTTCAATGTACATGTTTATTGTAGGTCACAAATTTTGCAATTACTGAGAACCAATTAATAAGATTCAACGAAAAGTTTTATCATCCAGGACACCATAATCCTATTAGGTGCTATCACAGAGCATCACAACTTTGTAAGACGAATATCTAGAAGCTGTCTAAATGAATAAATGCATAGTACCGAATGAGACATTGTCTAAAAATAGCTGCATTATCGTTCTTTGTTTCTTACCCACGATTCCTTGTGCAATTGCAGTGCAAAACTCATGGCTGTTTTCCATATTTATCTCAAAGGGAGGAATTTTTTTTAAAAGAAGAGCTTTTGCAAGATTTTGATGAAGGAATGCGATTGCTTCCCAGAGAATAGCTTTTTTCTTGAGAGAGGAAATATCAACTTTTCCTCCCGCAGCTATGTTGTACAGTCCGAGCGCTGGGAGGGATGGACAGATAGCTAAGGGAGGAAACGTTTATTTCCTCTCGAAAGAATGCAGCTTTTCATTTTATGAATTTTAGATGTCTATTGTTCATTATGAAATTGATGGTTGTATCGCGAAATCTATGAATGAGCAAATCAAGGGACTATATCGATATCTTGGTAGTTTCTGGCTAATCAAAACTTGTTTACAGACTTCTATGATTCTTTTACACAGGAGCTTACACAAGAAAAGTTAACTGCGGGAGAAAAAGTTAGCTTTGTGATCCCGTGGGACTGAAAAGTTGATTTTTCCTCCCGGCAGTTCACATAAAATAGATATCTTTTCTCTCCCACACAAAATGAAAAAGCCTAAGTTGAGCTTATGCCTGGTCGATATTTGGATATTGTTCGTCTTACAAAGTTGTGATGGACTATAGAAGCGCCTACCAAGAATATGGCAACCTGGATGATATAAATATAAGTTGAATCGTGTCAAGTTTAACAGGTTTCAGTTGCTACATTTTTTACATGATAATGACACTCTGCGCTGTCGGATTTTCATAGATCACTGTCTGACCGAGCAGTTGACATTGCCATCAACGAACAGTTGTTGTCTATTTTACTCCTACTATCCTAAACAAGGTGAAAAGTCGGATTTCTAATGCTAAAAGATAGATGTCTGCTAGATAACCTAGCTGATGCGTTGGACCATCTAATCTAACCCATGGACAAAATGTCTGTTATTAGCTGTTCCGTTTGGTGTGGAGTTCCACTTGGTCTTCATCAGTAGCCTTTACAGGTAGCTTGAGACGAGTATGATGGTGCCAAATTCGATAACCAAATACTGAAACTAAAGGCACGAGGAAGCACAGAATGATGCACGTTGACAGAAGGCTGAAAATTTTGGAAGAATGAGGCGCAACGATGTCCCACGTAGTAGACTTATATACCAGACGAAAGCAGAGGCTGCAACGATCACGATGTTGTCAAATTCGATGGCCAAAGAATAATGATTAGGGCACAAAAAGCATAGAATGACACATATAGACAGAGAGGCGAAACACAGAAGGGATACTTGCGAGCCTAGTTATGGCAGGTCCTAAAACCGGTTGGCTGTTTAAACCATCCCACCAACAAGTCGATGAACGTTTGGCTCCTTTATCAGATACCAATGCTTTATCGAAAAATTTCCAGCTGTCCTCATGCTCAGTATTTTATGGGCACATAAGCACATTTCAAGTGATTAACAATCGAATGAAATGAAACAAATGATAAATCAAATTGCCCTGCAAAAGATGTACGGCTGGCAAGATTCGAACCTACGACCCCAGGTTACCTAGACCGGTGCTCTACCAACTGAGCCACAAGACGCTTGCATGTGACTTTGTCAATTGTCAGGATCAAACCCACACCACCACACATCAGTTATCATAGCAATTATGATCAATGAAAGGTATCTCGACGCAATTGTGACTGCCGACATTTAGGCAAAATGCAGTATAAAGAGCTCTCACGATTGTGAATATACTTAAATTGGGTATATATAATTCTTATCTTCCCACACGTGTGTGAAGTTAGCCGCACCAATATCCATGCCACATCGACATCGAAAATCACCTGTGCCACTCTTGAAAGCAACATTTACACATAATTTTAGTGTTAGTTAGTTTTGTTAGTAGTTAAAAATCTTAAATCGCATATTAATGAATTTTCAACCACATGGATGTCTAAAACAACACGTCTAAAGCATGTACCACCCAATACCTCGCCGAAATTCACAATGGCAACTGAGAAAATGGACAAAATGACCTCAAAGTGGTATGGATGTGAAGTTAGACGTACCACTTGTGAAAATCGTGTGTGCCACCCACCGAATACACTTATTGGGAGTGTGTCAGCTTGTGCCACCCCTCAGACAACCCCAACTCTTCGTAGAATCCGCAGAAATAAGTGTATGTGTAAATAAGTGTATTCGGTGGGTTGATGCGAGTGGCACACACGATTTTCACAAGTGGTACGGCTAACTTCACATCCGTACCACTTCGAACTTTTGAACGACGATTTCTCGCAAACTGCTTATTTTGAAAAATGAGATGTGGGACAAGTTGTGTGTAAGTGTTGCTTTCAAGAGTGACACAGGTGATTTTCGATGTGGTACGGATACTGGTACGGCTAACTTCACACACGTTGATCCCATATAGCTTACCTTCATGAGATTTCGCAATTAAGATTGATTTCATAACCCTATATTTCACATAAATCTTCATCTTCGACTTTCATTATGAAGCGGAAGCACAAAAAAGCTGAATTTGTTTATAAGTGATGACTGAATTGAATCGGTGCAACAAATCATCACATCTAATCATTGAAGATGACAGATTGACACTAAAACAGAATGTAAATCATTGAATATTCCTCTATTTCACGCCAGGAAGGTAAATAGATTCTCATTTTCTTTCACTGATTTCTTGTGGAAACCTCGTTATATGATAAAAGTTCATTTGAATTCAGTCAACTCTATTTAGAGAGAAGGAAAATCTTTTAACAAATGACAAGACAGCTTCTGGCAACATTTCATCGCTTTAATCCAACATTTCTCATCTTAAAAGGCACAATTTCATCATTAGCATTCTCTGTGGATGCAGGAGAAAATAGTTGTTGCTTCTGTCTTTTTCAAGCAAACAAACGGAATCAACAAAAAGTTCAAAAGAAACATTTTTCTTAATGTAGGCGTAAGTTGGAATGTCATTCATCGATTTTTCTCAAATAATGACACTGCTATATCTATTATCGAAGTACTTCAGCAAAGCACATACTAACAAAACAACTAAACAAATAGCCCTCAAACAATTTACTTTGTATTCACATAATTTACCTAACTAGTTTACGTAATCATTACGTATTTTTGTGTGGCTTACCATAGAGTAAGTATATAGGTAGAGCATCGACTCAAAAAAGTGTCTGTATGAAGTGAAAATTTTTATATCAAAAGATTCAGTCTTTTGCGGAGATTCACTAGGTGACATGCCACGCGTAATTACGGAGCACCCCAAACATCCCTGGTTAAAGACATTCTATTCTTCTACCTGCGAATATACGCGCTGCACTAAGAGTCAGAAATCACTTGATCTGATGCTGTTGAAACATGGGGAATGTTTATGAATACGCGCGGGCGAGCGTTTATAGTTTGCGCGGCGTCTACGGTTGTCTGCGTTGCCGCTTGAACCACGGATGAACCGCTAAGCATGTTCTGTCTTCCCTGAGCATGAAATTGAGGTCCTATCACATTGTTAAGCCTCTGATACATGCAGACACATGAGACGCGAAGTCTATATACGAGTAACAGGACTGCCAACTATACTAGCTTATATAAGAGATATTGCAGCAATATCCCGCATAGCGACGGATGTTTGGGGTCATGTGTAATTACGCGTGGTTTACGCGTGAATTACGCGTGATTGAGCGTGGCATGTCACCTAGTGTTGCGTTCCTGTGGTCCAAAAAATTATTTAATCAGTTTTTAAAAAGCTAAATTTTTGCAAATTTATATAATGAAAGTCCCTGCAAGTCTTCAAGGAAAAGTTGAGATCTCATCGTGTTTCTTAACTGAGATGTCATGTTTTTGATTCAATTTTCAGCGGCATGTGATTCACAAGGCGTCACTTCTTGAATCTTAATAGTAATGTGGACCCATCAACATCTTTTAAAGTTGATTATGATAAGCTTCCTTCATTACAATGTTTTGCTATTTCAGTGACAGTTTGTGATATGATCACGCTTAAGAAAATAATCTTATTGTAACAAAGCTGAGCTTTCAGTGATGGCAACCGATCGAATTGCTAATTTAACAAACTATATTGCCTCTCCAAGTGGTCATGACATGAAGGATTTGTGTAATACTATTCTTTATTCTGTATTGGTATCATGATCAGTCAAATTCGTGTTAATCTCCAAAAGTGTAGAAAATTGCATATCTCACAGGTGGTACTGGGTCTCGACTCACGTTCATTTAGTGAAATCGAAACTGTATACACATTGGGGATTTAATATATGGTTTACCCTCCGTCGTATTAACATAAGTTTTGGCAAATGCCCAGTTGCATGATTCGTGTGGATGTTTTGTGCGTCATTCATGTGCTCGCTATACTAACAATTTTTCAATTCAGCTCTCACTTGTTGATCAACATAGCAGATAGCCCATGCGACTTCGATTTGGACTCATTAAAATGCTTAAGCTTGTGTTTCGACCATCTCAGGTTGGGGGGGGGGCAAGGATATTCATCAAAACATCAGTCGGCCTATTGGCAAGTAGCTAAGTGTAGTAATGAAAACATAAATGCATTTTCATTCGCAGAAAAGAGTTATATCAAATTATTCAACCCTTATATATATAATAATATAAATTAATAATAATAATATAATATGATAAAAACCGTGATATATATATATATATATATATATATATATATATATATATATATATATATATATATATATATATATATATATACCGGGTGTCCGACAGCGAACCGCCCCCCCCCGAACACAAAATCAAGTTTATTTACTTGAAGTTTGGTGACTGCGGCTTGATAAGAGCAGCTTGGGTTGTTGTTAGATATCAGTGTATGCTATCATTAGGATATCGAATAGCGCTTGTCTTCATTTCGCAAACAATAATTGCATATTCAAATTCCAATTCAAATTTCTAACTGAAATGCTGCTTCATGTTTAATCATTTACAATTAGTCATGCCACGTCGCCACACGATTGAGGAATGCGTGTTCATTGTGAAAAGCTATTATCAAACTGGCAATTATCGTGAAGTAGTTCGACGCTTTGAAGACACGTATGGAAGACCAATTGATAGGAAATCGATTCCATCATTGATTAAGAGATTTGAGTCCACTGGAAGAGTTGACGAAGAGTGACATGGTAGACCATCAAGTGAAAGCCATAGTGAACAGGTAGCCGCGGTTGCCGGTGCTATCACTGAAATGGGTGATAATTTCTCTATCCGCAAGGCATCCGCTGATCTTGACATTTCAAAATCTACTGTTCATCGAATTCTTAAAGTCGACTTGGGATTGAAAAGCTATCACTTCTCGTTGCATCAAGAACTTAATAAGACGATCCTGATCGATGTTTGAATTTTTGTGAGGACTTACTACGTTTATTGGAACGAGATCACCAATTGATCAATAAAGTTGTCTGGACAGACGAGGCGAAGTTCTTTTTAAACGGAACTGTGAATCGCCACAATTCAGTTTATTGGTCAGATCACAACGAGCTTCGTCTAAGCACCAAGTCCATGGACCAACGTGGTGTAACAGTGTGGGCTGGCATTTCATCCCGAGGTGTGACGGAGCCATTCTTCTTCCGAGAGACTGTCAAAGGAGAGAATTATCTTAGTATGCTGCAAAGCGTGTTACCGCGAATCACCGATCTTGGGAGCATTTTCATGCAGGATGGGGCACCGGCGCATTATTACCGTTCCGTCATAAATTACTTAAACAGTAATTTTCCCAACCGCTGGATTGGACGCCGTGGTAGCCTTTTGGAATGGCCTCCAAGATCACCAGACTTAACACCGTGTGATTTTTTTCTTTGGGGACACGCAAAAGAGATTGTATACAGGAGTCATCCTCAAACCTTGGGAGAATTGGAAGACTGTATTCGTACTGTGTTTTGTGACATATACGAGCTTTTATGTAGAAAAGTATGTTCTGAAGCTGTTCAAAATACATGTAGAATTCGACTCTGTGTGCAGGAAAATGGTCAACATATTGAACATAAATTATAAAAGTTTAATTCAGACGCGTTTCGTGCTTTGTATGAACTGCAGAAATTACTCTAATAAGGGAATAGTGACCTTTTGATCACAACGTCCCGGGACGAGCAAACCGAATAATTTTGTTAGAAACTTGCTAGCTGTTTGCTAATTTTGTGAAAAATAGAAATTTTGATAAATTCCTACTATGTTTGCTAATTTTGTTAGAGGCCTAACAGTTTCTAAGCAAAATAATAAAATTATAAAAAACTTTTTAAGTTTGCTAAATATTTATGAAATATTAGACAAATTATCCTAAATGTCAGAACAAAACATTAATTAAATACATGTTTTCAGATAAGATCTGATATGCCATCCAAAGCGCAGTAGGATCATTAAACTTTTGATTGACACGAATCGATGAGAAATTGTCACAAAAGGCATTGATTCACTAGTATCTCTCATTGAAGACATGTGATTCGATGCTTGGTCAAATGAGCTTGAAAATAAGTTTCAGCACGAATGTAGCAATCAGATCTTGTGTTCGAAATTGTATGTTTTACTTCCATATTGCTTGTATGAATCTTGTGTATTATCTTTGTGAAAACTACTCGATACGTCATGATATGAGCCTTAAATCGAAGAAGCAGTTTAAGTCGTGTGAAATTTCACCCTCTGAGATCCTATTGAACTGTAGTAATCGCTTCGAACTTGCTCTAATCGTTCTCAGGAACCGATAGGAATTCCCGTGACGAGAATCCTATATTGGGTGCTATATTTAGAAGTCTGTATAAGGCGCTCAGAGAGTTGCTATCATTTCCCGATGTTTCACGAGTGTGTCACGAGGATGTTGCACGAGTAATCAGTTTTCATGATTATTTCTAAAGCATTACTTTATTCTTAGCATCCCAACCTCTGCAATTATTTATCGAATTTAAAATTCTGCCCTATTCTGAGAAGGGAATTAACATGTCTTCAAGATGGCGAGCCTCCCGAATGCATTCCCAAATTATCGCAATTATCGAATTAATATTTCTGACCTATTCTGAGAATGATTCATCATGTCTCAAGATGGCGAGCCTCCCGACTTTGAACATTGCAAAAGCCTTTCTTTCGCGCGCCTCTACGTCTATATCAGTCAGTTCACGGATTCCCTATGTTGTGTGTGGGTGTGATTCAGCTCGTCGAAGTGAAGACTTGACGGCAGTTTTTTTTATTCAATGAAGATGAATATGCTATGCCCATCCTTTTTTTAAGTAATGCGTTGATTGTTATTATGTTTCCAGATGTGTCATATATTTGGTGTGCGTATATTCATTAGACATGTGGAGTAGCAATTTTAAAATTGTATTTGTAAATCAGGTGTAAAAAACAGATGACTTGAAAAAACATTCTAAGCCAACCATTCAAATAATAATGTCCTTCAATTACCAAATAAAATGTACATTCAGTTAAAGAATTAATCGTGTGATTCATCATGATAGGAGATGGAGACTTCGATCCTTGATGATGAGGCATATTTCCCAAAAATAGGGGTGGTAAATAAACATTAGTTTCCTCCATTTAAAAAAAATTGCAACGTTCTCCGGATTCCGTCACTGCCTCCGAATGTTTTGGCTTTAGCAGCATTGAGTTTTTCTGCTGTTAATCCTTGGAGCATTTCGTAGCAGGATGACTTCGATCAACAGTTATAATGTATAAATATATGTAGATATTCTTGTCACTGCCTCCGAATGTTTTGGCTTTAGCAGCATTGAGTTCTCTTCTGTTAATAATCCTTGGAGCATTTCGCAGCAGGATGTATTCGATCAAGCTATATATTCAATTAATATCAACGGTAAAAATTTTCAATGTTTTTGCTACGGCGTAGGGTAACTGCAATTTTATCAATAGAATGTGAGCGGTCTGCGAACCCACTTTATGCGTCAAACCAAACCCACAAGTTTTATTGGTTAAATTATTCATGTTATAATTATAATGCCTATATATTTACACATCGTCGTTAATAGTTTTTCCATCTGACTCAGTATAAGTGGATTCGCAGGATTGCTCACACTTTATTGATAAAACTACAGTTCATCTACGATATATGTTGTGGCAAAATATTGGGGCATGTCTAGAAAACATTCTAAAAATGTTTTAAGATTACATTTTTCATAATATTACATGTATTGTCATTTGAACATATAACATTTTTTGGAATGTTTTTATAGCAAATTCACGACATTTTCTGAACAGTTTTAGAATGTTTTTTGTTGGGAATTCACGTAAGAGTTGTGTAAGATAATATCAGAGAGAAATTTGAGACATTTTATTAGAATTTTACCAAATAATTTGCTATTTGCTAAAAATTGGCAAATCATCAGCTATGTTAGATAAATATTTGACAAAATTTTAGTAGAAGTTTAGTAAAATGTTGTCAAGTATTTGCCAAATATTTAACAAAAGCATCTGGTGTGTTCGTCCCGGGGTATCAATGTAGGCTATATTATAATTTGAGATAATGATGGAAATCGTTTGGGGGGCGGGGGGGTTCGCTGTGGGACACCCGGTATATATATATATATATATATATATATATATATATATATATATATATATATATATATAACAATAATAATAATAACTTTATTAGGTCTCAAAAGTCGTTTGACATTCATTGAGCACTGAACATGAAAACACAAGAACATACAATAAAGAGAAGAAGAAACTATGAGAGAGAAGGAGAAAGTGAAAAAAAACGGAGATATATATCAAATGCTAAAGCGGATGAAGAAATTTGAAAGTCTCGTTGACCTTGCTCGAGGTGGTCGCAGCTGTCGATGATTACGAGTAATGCGTGTTGCTCTACAATCGAATAATTCTCTGAGCGGATGGTCGGAGCACTGTTCAATTTGTCGAAAGAGGTTAGTACACATGCTGTTGCCAGCGGTAGAGATGGTAGTGAAATTAGAGTTGCCTATAATACGGAAACACCTGCGCTCGAGACGCACAAGCCTTGCGAAAAGTCTGTACGGTAAATTACAAAAACTCGGAAATGCATATAAGAGTACGGAGCGAACCAAAGACGTATAAGCTTTATCAATCAGGGCAGATGGACAATTTGATTTTCGAAGATTCCTGAGGACAAATATTCTCTTTGATGCCTTCTTGATAGCCAAGTTGACATGAACGTCCCATTTTAAATCAGATGACAAGGTTACACCCAGGAGGCGTACACTGTTCACCTGACGTAGCGGAGTTCCATCATCAACGGTGACCGTAGTTAAGGATAGGCCTTTGGTGTTGATATCCATCACACAGCACTTAGATTTATTGATTGGAAGGTGGTTATTGAAGGACCAATCGATGAGGCAGTCCCATTCACTTTGCAAAAGATCATCTGAATCCTCTCGAACAAAATGTAAATAGGTAATATCATCTGCATACTTGATAATGGATGTATTCTGATGAATAGGACGTAGGCTGTCGGTGGTCAAACAAAAGAGAATTGGTCCCAAAACGCTGCCTTGAGGGACTTCACTCTTCACACGGGTCCAAGAGGACATAGCTGCATTGATGCGCACTCGCTGCCATCTATCAGAGAGGAAGCTGGTAGTACACCCATTGATTCTGTCAGGTAGTCCAAAAACGGGATACGGCGAGAATGATGGACTGGTGCGGTAGCTTATCGAAAGCTTTGCTGAAATGCACGGTCATGAGTCTAACAGCGCCTGAGCGTGCGTCAAGAAACCTAACGATTCGGTGATAGCGTAATGTCAATGCAGGTGTAGTACCATTTCCGGGACGCGGAATGTATGCAAACTGGGTGCAATCAATTTTATCGCTGATGCACGGGAAAATATATTTGTGGAGAATGATCTTTTCGAAAACTTTAGATAGTATGGGAAGAATTGATATCGGTCGGTAGTCACTTACTACGGTAGGATGAGATGATTTCGGGATCGGAGATATGTCAGCATACTTCAGAGATTTCGGGAAGTATGCGTGAGCAAGACAGTCGTTGAGCAGTAACGTAACAGCCGGGGCTAGGATGGATGAGAAATCCCGGAAAACCCAGAATGGAATATCGTCAAAACCAACACTTCTACGTTTGACACGTTGTAGGTATTGTTCTACCTCCGCCACAGTTAAAACTGTGTAGACTTCGCTATTGTCTTCATTAGATGGAGCAGAATTCGATGTTGTCGAGTTATGGTCGTCGTCTTGGAAGTTTGATGCAAAATATTGATTCAGTGCTTCAACATCAATACCGTTGCTGGAATCGATATGCTTAGCGTATCTTCCGATGAGACGCAGTCTTTGCCATGTTTCTCTAATATCACCGTTTGAGTTAATTGAGTCTCTTGACTTCTCGTGTAACTTCCGAACGGATCCTCTGGTATTTCGGAATTTGCTTGTCTCTCCAAGCTCTATCGCGATCGTCTATCAATGCCTTTAAAGATGGTTTCATCCATGGCGGATCGTCAGAACGTACGCGGATAGTACGAAGAGGAAAGCACCAGTCATAAACCGATTTAAGAGAGTTGAGAAGTAATGAACAACGCTCGTCAAGATCAAGAACAGATTGTGTCATTGATTTCCAGTCTGTGTTTACTACGTAATCGTGGAAAATAGCCCTGTTTTTGACGGATAAAACACAAATTTTCTTCTTAGTGACACTTACAGTTTGTTTCAAAATAGGTCGCCAGATAACAACTGAGTGGTCAGATTTTCCGATGGGTGCGAGTATCGCCGGCTGTTGTTTAGAGGTGAAATTGGTGAAAATCTGGTCTAAAATGTGGTTACCACGCGTAGGCATGTGGACACGAGGTTGTAGTTCAGTGGCATCAGAGATTTCACCATAGCGATAATGGAGATCATTAAAGTCGCCACACAAAATAATTCTAAGTTTCCAAGGATCGACAGCAGAAGTAGTTTTGAAATGATCAATAATTTCCGTGATGCAAGTGATACATTCATCGTCTCTTGATTGACTTCTCCAAAAAGGGTGATACACGGAAATCAACAACAAGGTTGGATGTAAGAGAATGACGAGGAGCTCAGACGAACACATAGTAACAGAAGTTAATTCGCACAAGTTGATCTTGCGATGTTTGAACGCACAAGATGTGTAACAAATTATACCGCCACCATGTTTGTTTCTGTCTTGTTATGTTATAGTTCGGGATGAATAAAGATGAATCTGGAGTATCGTCATCAAGCCAGGATTCGGTGAAGACAGCAATATCTGGGCGTTCACTATTAACCTTAGCAAATACCTCATCAAATTTGTTTGATAATGAACGAAGGTTACTGAGAAGGATTGATGGCGCAGTATCCCTCTTGAAACGACGGCATGAGACTGGGACAGTCGACGGCACAATAGGAATGAGAAATCTAGGGAGAATCCGTTTGGAATTCCGTTCATGACGTCTTAATTCATTGTAGGTGTCGTCTCCATGGTTACGCTGATTGTGGCGGCGAGATGTCGTAACTGCAACGGGAATGGAAAGAACTGGGGAAGTTACCTCTGGCAAGGAATGTACCGCGACTACCGATGACTGAGTCACAGGCACATGGCGCAGAATCTTGTAAAACCAAAGATATTTATTAACAACAATGTAGAGTTAACATTTAAGAACAACATATAAAAGATACAAAAGCAAAAAGACATCCGGACAGTTAAGAAAAAGGGAAGCTTGAAGTTAAGGGAAGATATCGCTTTTAGACAGGTCAGAGGTCAAAAATAGTGTTCAGTGCAT
This sequence comes from Prostheceraeus crozeri, assembly GCA_907163375.1. NCBI lineage: Eukaryota > Metazoa > Platyhelminthes > Polycladida > Euryleptidae > Prostheceraeus > Prostheceraeus crozeri. Next base: position 27,506 of record CAJQUW010016566.1, on the reverse strand, counting down.
GGCCTTTTGGTAGGCAACCTAGGAGGCTGTTTGCGTTGCCGATTTGAACGGCGACGCTCAGGGATTGCTGAAACCAAAGTAAAACCAAAGTGATCGGCGCACTCGGCGTGATAATGAGGTCGTATGAGAGTGTATTTTCATTCGCAGCAGGTCTTCACGGCTGTAGCGAGTAATGTTTGACGCCATTCACCCTGTGACATGTAACACGCACGGCTTTGCATGTAGGTCATGAAAGCTGGGAGCTGGTCTAAAACGCATCGTGGAAGGCAAGCACTGAGACGCTGGAAGTGTGACTCACAGTCAATAGGGAAAACAGCGATAGAGAAGCGATGAAACGACTCGCGAGTTGGGTGAAATTGATGTTTGAGTAGGAATCAATGGCAACGGTGGAAAAGATAAAAACGTCAGCATAAGCCCGAGGTAGCCGAGAGAGAACCAAGTTATGTATAGAAATTCCGAAAAAATCCGTTTAGTATATATATATATAGGTCTACTATGTACCTTATATATAACCTTATAAAGTTTGTACTGTATTAGTTACACATATTGACTATCTGACGAAAAATTCAAATACATTCTATCCAATAAGATTCTCACAACCATCGATCAAGACAAAAACCTGACAAGAGCAGCTCACAGTAAGGTCGTTATCGCCGTAAATAAGAAACGCTGCATCATATTATCTGTGATCCACCCACGCTTACAGATACTTCTTTCAATAGTCTTTCATTCTTCTACCACTTAAGCTCTACGCGCGTCAATGTGTATGCAAAGTGTATGCTGCGTTCAAGTTGACGCATACAAGACAACATGTGCATGTGGCAGAGGTAGCTTGAAGTGATCGACCTCGACCTCGACAAATACGCTCACGCAATGACTACATAGCTGTCGCCGCGAAGCCACGAATAACAGAAAGGGAAATTATGACATCGTCTACTGCTACCAAAGGTTGGGGGGCAACTGCCCCCCCTTGCCCCCCCCCCGTGGTGACGCTAATGGTTTCGGCCATTATTTTCAATTTTCATATCGTCCCATGACAAAAGAGTATCTTACACCAAAAAACTTTATTTTTTCATCGCAATGACTTTATGCTGTTCGTATAATAAAACACTGGAATGCTTCATACTGCCCGATGAGGGAGACATGGCTTCTGTTAGTGTGCTCAAGTCTTCAGTTACATCCTACTTCAAGCGTGTGGATGTTTGGTAACTCTGCTTGTAATCGAGATCAGTTATTACTGCTTGTAATAGCTATTTACGCAACAAGTGCAAAGTATCCATCCTTAATTGTATTTTTCGAAATCAACAAGTCTATGCACGAGTCCTAAGGGCGAAGTCATAGTTCGCTGATCTAGAATACTGCAATTAAGATAAACATCTTTGCACGACTTGCGAAAGTAACTTTATATTTCACAGGATCGTCAGAATCTATGACCATCAGAATTTTAAATTTGTCAATACTGTACCTCTATTTGTCATGGAATTGTAGATATCAGCGGTATTTCTTAAGATTTCCAGCACGATATTGCAGTTCTTTGCATTTTCATGAGTTCATTTAGAAAGTGGTTCTTGCACGGACAATCGGTGTATTGAATGTATTGAGATATCATTGCAGTTCCTCGCACTACACCATTTCCAAATGAATTTCAGATATCAGATACCTGAAATAGAAATGGAAAAGGTGTAGTGCCAGGAACTCTATATCATACAGGAAATATAATGCCGCATAGCTTGGTGTGCTTCCACCTGTAATTGAACTCACTGTCTATGTTACTTAAAACTCTCGACGCTTTGCATCTCGTGTTTCAAACAGCACAGACAGTTCGTTTAATTATGGTGGCAATAAAGACTGCTTATTGCACTCCTTGAAATGTATACACTCTTCGGAAAACTTTATTATGATAGCGATAATCACTAGCGATGTAGCCCATCACAAATGTTCACCTTTACATTGTGCTTCCATATCTTTATTTTCGCATTGTAATTATTATTTTCAAGCTGTCATTAATAATTACACAATTATATCAGACCCCTACGAACTTTATCACAAGGAAGGACAAAATACGGAACGAGAACATCAGAGAAAGGACTAGAATCATTGATATAACGAGTAAATTCAGAACGATGAAGGGACACTGGGCAGGACACCTAGCCAGAATGAACAACAACAGCAAATGGGCCAAGAAAGTAACGTAATGGACGCCGCTAAAAAGACCAAGGAGAAGATGGAGAGACGATATTGAGGAAAAGAGTGGAATCAACTAGATCCAGAAAGCGCAAGATCGAAGAAGCTGGAGGAGGGAGTGGAGGCCATCTGCCAGTAGTGGCACGGAAGGCTGATGATGATGAACTTTATTAGAATGATTATTTTGCACCTGAAGATAACTGCGTGATAGCAGGCGAAAAATATTGTATTCCAAAAAATAAAAGTAACATTGACTTTAAAAACTCCTGACTCTTTCCAACGTACCTGCAAAGCAAATGAGTTGGTTTCATATTCCGCATTATTCATTAATAGGTATATTTTCTTCAATGCTTTTAGTCAATGGACAGTTAAATAAAAACAAAGTTCTGCTGACTAATTTCGAGAAATCAGAATTTGCAAGGACTATAAAACTCACTTTCATTGAAAGAGTACAATAACTAAAAACTTTGAAACATTCTATTTGATGAGTTAACAATTCTCAAATGACATTTTAGAAACGCCAAACAAATTTCCACCTGGCAGTTTTGGGCAACGCCCTCCTGAATGCTTTTATGATCATTCCCATATCATGTAGACAGATTTCAAAACTTCAAAACACACCTTATCCTAAAAATGTCGATCTAATCACACTTTATTACCAATCAATTAGCGAGCAAATACAACGATGGGAAATTAACCATACTGACAGCACGTGGACTATTTGTGTGAGAAATATTTCCTGATAAATTGACAGTAGCCATTTTTTAAATTCTGTAAACCTTCAGATTATTGGATAATGAATGACATTTGTTTTTTGCATAAATTTTAGTAAATGTTAGGAACTCCGCACGATATCTTCAGAGATGACATTCAATGTCTGTTTAGACCACAGAATTCGATTGTTTAGAAGAAAAGAGTGATAGAAGATTACAGTACATACAAGAGCTAACTTAATGGGCAAAAAGGAAGTATTAATGCCTTACTGAGTTAGGAAAAACGTCGTCCGTTGCTTGCGAATTGCTATGAATTCCTTCAAAATGCTCCGAGCACCATTATTCTTTCAGATGCGAAGAATTCAGATTATTGTGCACATATGTTCTTGGCAATGCTGATCTGTCAGATTCTTTGTATGGAAGTTGGCAGGCGTGTGAAAATCAGCTCATGTAGCGAGTTCACCATCCTCTAATCAGAATTCCTCAGTGAATGCACAGTAGACACATCAATGTGTGGCCGTAATGACATCATAACACGCACGCAACTGACCGGTGTCCAAACCTGGCTGCTTATTCATAGAGAGTCACTTGAGAGTAGACAGTTTGCCACAGAATTAGACAGGTCGTCTCTTCTTCCGTTTGACTAGAAAGGAAACATTGGACCATGTAACGTTAATGAAATGGCACAATCTGTTGATATAATACCATAGCAATCGAACAACGAGCAGCCAGTTCAACATTAAACACGCCACATTGTGCGAAGTTTCAGCGACTATTATCAACCGGATCACACAGCAAAGAGATACACACGATGTCAAGTTCTATAGAGAAGTTTGTGAACGTTTTTTCGTGCGCCTGCTAACTTTTTTAATAATGATCGGAGGGCCCAACATTATCGAGAAAACTTTTGCGTAGTGATCTGAATTCTTTGAATCTGAAGGAATCGTGGAATCGATCGGAACATGTTGAAGGAATTCACAGCAATCCGCAAGCGACGCACGACTATTTTCCTATCTCCGTAAGCTATTAGGAATTTGCTCACTCAGTAAGTTGTTGCATGTGCCATCTGTTTGAATCAGTTTGCATTTCTAGCAAAGTGACACGCTTAAGCAATCTATTTCTGTGCAGTTTGTGCCAGATGTGTCGGTTTCTGCGGAATGGCAACGAAAACTTGGAAACGAAGACGGAAACCACCGAGGTGTCTGGCTCTATTACTGGTCATGCTGCAACCATGGAAATCTGACTTTTCGCTTTTTTTAAGTCAATCAGGCTAGAATGGACAACTATTGATAATCATTGTCAGCTATCAAAATTCTTTTACATATGAAGAGAAATGATAAAGAAAGTACACCGATGACCTACCGGCACCTTCCTATTGTCAACAGCTTGAAACCGCTATGACAATTATTTGCTTTCGACGAAAATCTTATCGAAAAATCCTGACTTAATTCATGAACTACTTCATCTAAAGAGATAGTCCAGGCAATATATATTTAACCCGCCACGAATTGCAATAGTTTCAAGTGTCGGTTTATCTTGTAGAGAAAAATCCCTTATCAACATATCAAAAATCTAGGAAAATTTAGTCAGTGGAGCACCTTGAACTTTCCACTTGAAGTCACGGGTCTTTTCGAAATATAAATGCACGCTTGCTCCAATAAAATCGCAGATATGGATCTCTGACATCTGCAACAGCCAATCAAAATGAAGCGCTGTTGGTTTGTCTCACTAACTGCATCTTCCGCATGTCTCTCACCAATATCAGCTGTGCTTTCTGAATTATCTCCTTTACTATCTGCAGATTCAAACAGATAGATATTTTTGCATGTTAGCGCACTAGAAACACATTCAGATTTTCCCTTGCCATAGGTAAATTTGCATCAATTTACATCTACAGGTGCTTCAGAATGTGTAATAGATGACAAGTGTGCGGAAGTGTGTTTTTGATAGAGATGCTTGAATTTCTATGCATATTCACATGAGAGTATTTCCATAAATGCTTCGCTTATTGATGGAAAAAATAAAAATTTGTGTCTTAAATTATGCAAATCTTTATCAATTTGCACCCTACAGGTACCTAGTAAAGTTATCGACAAGACAAGGGTGGGTAAGCGCGTTTTCGACTTTGCGGCTTGAACAACTATGCGTTTTCACAGGACTGTAGTTGCAGAAAGTAATCGTTCACGAATATTTCAACGAAACGTCCCGAATCAGTAGTTCAGAGGGAACAGACAAATATCATGGCAACACGGTCAGCGAAAATAGCGCCTTCGCATGGTTTCCTTTGGTCTAGTTGTCCACTTTGAAAAAACACTGATGGAATACAAGCGAGCGTGTAGGAAGATCATTTATTGCTTTGAGAAGACGCACAAATGCTATCTATAGGGCCTACTATATACATTTGGATCTGGTACACTTCTTCGACACAGACACTTCTTCGACACAGACACTTCTTCGACAAGTTGATATCTATGTTTTCGGACATTTGTTCGACAGAAAACTTCTTCGACACGGACACTTCTTCGACAAGACATTTGTTCGACACGGACACTTCTTCGACAAGACATTTGTTCGACACGAACACTTCTTCGACAAGTTCTGCATGAATAATGCTTTATCTACATTGATTGATCGGAAATATCTTGCATCAATGATTCTACATGTATACTTTATATGTGGCCAAACCTTTCGTCTTTAGGGTAATATCTTAAATTACAAATACGCTTCTAGTTCAATCTATGCGATGCAAGAATTATATTTTTTAGAAAGGAAAAAAATTAATTTAAGACAAAAAGTATAAAAAAATGAAAATTCTCAAAAAATACACAACCTGAAAAAGAACGTCGTGTCGAAGAAGTGTCCGTGTCGAACAAATGTCGTGTCGAAGAAGTGTTCGAAAATTTGTCGAACAAATGTTCGTGTCGAACAAGTGTTCGTGTACCATACATTTATGGACAAACATCAGCTTTGAATGATATTGTGCTTCTACTCTTTTAGTAAAGCTTCAGCTTAGGGGCCTTGGTTTTAGTATCTATAATGCAAAAATTGATATTTGCACGGATTTTTCGTGAATTTCTTAATTCCTGATGTTACACGACATCAATAATGATTGATAAGATCTATACCCGCATTTGAAGAATTGCAAAAAATCCAACGAAAGTATGATATTGAAAATTAATTTATAGAAACAATGTAATTCAAAATGTAGAATGTCTTCAGTGAAGAAAACATGCGAATATTGTGCAAACCCTGCAGTCCGCCATCTAATACAAAAATTGGAAGAGATAAAGAAAGCTTGAATACTTCTCCATCAATTCACCTGGCGCTTATGAAGAGTTTTCATCATTGAGACTGCCGATGCTTCTCTTTCTGGTTTCAGGAGATTATCTAAAAGCACATGAATCGAATCCGATGAATTATTAAGACGTGGATTTGTTGTTGATCTTCCTAGATCGTGTCTCTAAAGTGAAGAGTTCACTGAAGAATTGATGAAACAGATTTATCTGAAATCGAACGGAGGAAAGTCATGAAATTAGTGGCGAGGCAGTGAGGAAGACAACAGGACACATTCCTGTAACAAGACATTTGTTTACTGTGCTTTTGATAGCTCGGATTTAAACTACACCTTTTCCACGTTTCCACGTTTTCAAACATTTCCTGGTGAATTTATGATTTCTCCGATTGTCCTTTAAATCTCTTAGAAGTTGAGATTCCTGATAGATATCTGAGATGAAATAGAAAAAAATCTGAAATGAATTTTGAAGTATCTGTGAACGACACGGAAAATGCGTTGCATTTATATGAAATCATGCTTTATTCTAACCCAAAGAAGATGAAAATCATGCCGATTTCTACATCAAACAGCGGACATTATGTGGTAGTTGGCGTTAAAGCATGTTTTGGTTCCATTACGAGATTTGAATGCTGATTTGACTGTTAACTTGTCTGCGTTCGTTTAAGGAACTCATTGAAGTGAGAGTAAATTACAAACAATATCTACATGTACATATCAACAATCCTCAAAGTATGATTTCCGAATCGCAATCAGAAATATCAAGTGTGTGCAAATTTGAATAAACTTGGAATATTAGGCTAATTTTTCAAGAGTAATTTATTTGTCTTGGTCATGCTGTGTCTTATAGAAATTCTGCCGCAAAACTGACAACAGCATTTGTGACAAAACTTCATTTGTCACTAAATTGGCAGAAAATTATAATAAGACATCGATGAAATTAAAGGATAGCAGACGAAGTAGATATGGTTCGTTTGTAACTTGTTTCTACTTCAATTTCGTCTACTATCTTTTAATTTCATCGATGTCTTGTTATTATCATTTTTTGCCAAACCTCTGTAGTGTGACGTCACCATTTGTCTGAAAGTCACGTGGCTTTTCAGCTTTTTGCTGATGAATGTTTAACAGTCAGATGATGAAAGAAGTTTATTTGTCTCCGGGGCATAATATAGATATCCTATCACTTTATTTTACCATTAAAGCAGATTATTGCCCGCGCGGAAAATATTACTTCGTCCAATTCACGGGAAGCAGCATAATTTATGAACATTATGGGTGAGTTTTGACCGGCTTAGTATGTGCCATAATTTTCATGCAATTTCCATTCTAGGACTTTCTATGGAATTTTTAATTTCTATGTTAACGTAATATAGAGATATCAGATAATAATGGTGCATTATATACCCTCCAATGCCGGCCAATAATGCATTTCAAACTCATTTCAATCATTTCTATGACCTTCAAAGCCATCGAGAGTGAAATACAATAGATATTTACATTATTGGAAAGGCTAAATTTCTATTCAAATCTTCTTGATAACCATAGACATGTCAGTCACAACCTATCCTTGATCATCATAGCACGTCGCCAAATAAAGTTCTCTGCCAACTCGTGCATGACATTGCTTCATCATAGCATTTCAACTCGTTAGATTTAATTATTCCTCTCCCTGTTGGCTCGGGCATTTAAGATATAACTCGTGAAATGCAATAATGAAGCAATCAAGCAATAGCTGCGTAAATAACTATTTTACTGTTGTCAGTTTTGCGGTAGAATTTCTTTGAGACGCAGCCCAACCAAGTGAAATAAATTATTCTTGACAAATGAACGTTATCTTCCAAGCTTTATTCACAAATACGAAGCATTAGAAGTTGAGTCCAGCTTATTGGCATGATAAAGAGAGAAAATTTCAACGTGCGGATGTAGACTAAATTTAGACCGTCTTTTAGATTTACATAAAAGGAAATTCGTCAAAAGGAAGAAGGAGGAATTCATTGAAATTCATTTGAAAGCAGTCTCATTGTCAGTGGGTTGTCGTCAAATTTGTCAGAATGAATGCAAGCGATGGATGTCCCAAGGCTTTTGACATTTCACATGAAACTCCAACAAATTATGTCGATAATTTTTGGTACATTTATTTTTGAGGGACAATTCAATGAGATGTGAAATGTTTAGACAGAAGCGTGTTTTTGGAAGTCCAGAAACGAGGTAATGGACGGTTGTTGACATCGATACTGGAAAGTGCAGCTTTTCATGTCTTATGGCACCAATATTGTTTAGGGTTGATTAAGTTCAGAAATAAAATGAAATAAGTACAGAAACTGACAAAAGTGTTTTGAATTTCCATTAGTTGATTATTGATTCTAATACTTCATTCTTCATTTCATTCTGCTACTTGGTCTTTACTTTGATCCTTCAAACTTTTCTTTTCTTCCTTTTTCCTCCTCACGCCTTTCTTTTCTTCTATCCCTCATTTTCTGATATTTCATCATTTCTCCTTTTTTCTTCTTCTCTTTCCTCATTTCCTCCTTCTCTCACCTTTGTTTTCTTCTATCCCTCATTTTCTGATATTTCATCATCTTTCTCCTTTTCTTCTTCTCTTTCCTCATTTCCTCCTCACGCCTTTCTTTTCTTCTATCCCCTCATTTTCTTCTTATTCTTCATTTTCTCCTACTTCACTATCTTTGACTTTTCTTCCTCTTTTTCACACTTTCTTTTCACTTCTTTTTTAAACCCATGTCTGTAGCGTCGAGAAAATTTTTAGACTGCGAACACAACTATTCTCGGGTTAATACTTAAAAAAATACTTTGAAAATACAAAATAGGACAGTGTCTTTCGCCGTCATAGTCCGGCAGCCAGAACGAGTTTCTGCAGGGAACGAGGCCGAAAGTGAGACTTTCACAGAATGATGTACACCCTATGCCTACTACAAATCGGCACGTCTGTCGAGTTTTAGTGTGTTCCTCTTCTTGTCAGACAAGATCAAAGAAAACCACATGTAAATCCAATGGGACGCAGATTGCAGTTTTTGGCTAAAAGGAAATTTTGCATGTTTTCTCTGATTAAACGAAAAGTACTAAGCCCAGAGTCATAATTTTTGGCATGGAATGTCTTCGGGTCATTTCCGATGCTGTGCATGTGCTTTATCATGCATATAATCGGCAATGCATGTGAGAATGTGGTTGAATGTGGATAAAGTTGCTCAAAATGTATGTGTTGTCGACATTTAGAGGCTAGCCAAATCTGCATGTGTTTGTCTTTGATCTTGTCTGACAAGAAAAGGAGATAAACTAGAACTCGGCAGACGCACCGATTCGAAGTAGGCATTATACATTATTCTGTGCAAGTCTCACTTTCGGCCTCGTTCCCTGCAGAAACTGGCTCTGGCTGCCGGGCTTACTATTCTCAAGGGTAGACACCGGTTAACTGTCAGTAATGCAGTAATGCAAAATCGAAACTAAGAAATTAGCAAGCGATGGAAATTGACATAGATATGTGTGGTTTAACAAGCACGCACATTGCAGAAAAAGCTCGTATCTACGAACACATGAACCTCAACGGTCACATGCAGGCAGGCCGGTGAACGGAAAGGTGCGCATCATTGACTCCGGGATAAATTCGTAAAATGGAAATATTTACAGAATTAGATTGTTTAATAGCATCACTTTGCTAGAAGTGCAAACTGATTCAGACAAATGGCACATGCAGGAACTTGTAAATGGGCAAATAGAAATTTTCAATGCCTTACAGAGATAGGAAAAATAGTCGTGCATCGCTTGCGGATTGCTCTGAATTCCTTCAAAATGCTCCGATCGCCACGAATACTTCAGATTCGAAGAATTCAGATCATTGCGCAAAAGTTTTCTCGATAATGTTGGACCCTCCGGTAGTTATCAAAAAAGGTAGCAGGCGTACGAAACGAAAACGTTCACAAACTTCTCTGTAGAACTTGACATCGTCTGTGTCTCTTTGCTGTGTGATCCGGTTGATAACAGACACTGAAACTTTGCACAATTTGGCGTTTTTTAATGTTGAACTGACTGCTCATTGTTCGATTGCTATGGCACGATGTCAGCAGATTGTGCCATTTCATCAACGTTGCATGTTGCAATATTTCCTTTCTAGTTCTTTTCTTTCTAGTTTCTAATTCTTCCTGTCTAATTCTGTGGAAATGTTATTCACACCGTTCGATTCCTCATGATCTAAATTGACTGACTGTCTACGTTTAATGTGCTGTCAGTGTTATAGTTCGTCAGAATTCAGGCTTAAATTTTCAATGCGTTCAACAGAAAATTGATCTTTTTGCCCCTCGAGACTAGTTCTGGTCGTGACCATCAGTGTTGAGGAACGTCATCTCTAGACCTAAGCACGCGTACAAGGCAATTTATCTCAGGGCGTTGCGCATATCAAAACAGTCAGCGATGAAGGCATTTTATGTTGACCTGTAAATAACAAACTATTCGTCCGATTATCAAGACGGCTGATTCATCTGCTGAAAGCTGTTCTCCTATAAAGGAATGCGGTCATTTATTTTCATCTTAGAAGGTCGCTTCCTGCTTCCAGAATTCGTTGTCATCACCGCTAATTGATTCTTTGATTTCAAGCAATACTTCCATAGAATTTAGGTATTTTTGTTTCACATTCCGTCTGTTGTAATCATTCCTCATGCTATGTCACTATTTTCGTAATTTAATAAAGGAAGGGTAATTTCCTCTTTTCATCATTGCTACATCACTGACACTCTGGTATTCTTATGTTTCATAACTAACCACTCTGACAACAGCTTGCATGCGACACAATTTTTTCGGAACTGATCATAGGAATGCATAATTCATTTTCGTTTTTTGTATTTATAGAATTACGGATTCTTCGACATGCCATTCATCTCTACAACAAAACCCATCAAATTAACTACTTCTGGTAGGAGAAATTAAGTTATCTAATTCGTCTCATCAATACCCAACAAAGACATTGGAAGATGTATACACTCTTTAGCAAAATTAATGCTGCTCATTGAAACAGAACTCATTGGACAGAATTCCAATATTCCAAGTGGCTTCCTATATTGATTATCACTGTCTATTGTTGGATGGAAGGCTAGCTGACAATTATCAAACTTGTTGTAGATCAGCATCAAGACAACGTTTTGAAACCGAAACCACTTGGCCGATCAAAGACGTCAGACCCAATTGATGGCTACACAATATAAAAGCATCTGGTGCATAGAAATAGATTGTTTATCTGAAGTAGACTAGAATGGAAATTGACTCAAGGTCGCAGCACATCCGGGGGAACTAAGTTGGGGCATGAACCACCAATGAAAAGCTAGGAATTGCACATGTGACTTCTTCTGGCCCAATGGTTTAGTCGTTGACAAGGGTATCGAAGTGAAAATGCGTGCGATTTTTGTGCCGCTATTGTGTATTGCATGAAGCAATACATTCCATTCTAGAAGTTTATTGTTATCAATTTCTATGATATGGTGTAAAATACGACGAATGATCGAAACTGTGTCTTTTGTAGTACACCTGCTAACCGAAAGCGCATTAACTTTTTTTAAAATTTAGTAAGCCACGTGTTGGGTCCGACGAAAAACAATGTGAAAAGTATGTCTCATAGCCCTGTAAGGTAGAAATTCACGAACATGCTAATGGGCGATTTATAATTCTGCTTTATTAAATCAGTTTGTTAATTGTGAAGTATGTCAGACTCGGTCAGAATGAGCGACCAAGTCCGAAGCCCTGAACTGAGCAATCTGCAGCACTAGAGTAATCATTAATCCAGCAACGGTGAAAAGGTCTCTTGCGAACGAATGAAGTAATTTTTTGGCATAGGTGTTCATAGAAAACATAGAATTTTAGTAAATTTTAGTAAACTTTCATTAGGAGCCCATTACAAACAGGAAGGTGATTCTCATTTTTGTGCTCAAATTTTGGGTACTTCTATTTCCCCCCCCCCCACATTTCTGTTGTTGACACCCAGACGTGTTGCATCGTCAACGATCTTCTCTTGCTCCTAATGGCAGTCTCACTAACCTGGCATAGCGTTGAGTGCGTAAAACTCCTCTTATCTGACTTGTAGAACCTTTACAGCCTCAGAATTAGACAACTGCTCGTCATTTGTCTGTAGACAACAATCACACGAAGTTCATGATCACAGCTGCACCTTGTATTCTAACTGAGTATCCAATGGACCAATCCTTCATCCCAGGGTTCAAGTAAGACTTCTCAGTCGTGCTGTAGTGTCGCTCAGTGACAGATCAAGTCTATTCTAAACCCAATGTGACTAACTTTGGCAAATTTAATGACTTTGGAAAACTTGAAAAATGTGGAGGAAAGAATAGAAGTACCAAATTTTGACTTCGAGTGACTTCAGTGCGTTGTTTACAATGGCGAGCAAGAATAATACAATTTTGTCCGAAAATAACAATGATTTCAAATTTAATGCATCAAATTTTGATTGTTTAGGGCTGTGATTATCAACATAGAAATGTTTCCAATAACTCTGATAAGAATGCCTTCAAAGAAGTCTGATTTTCTAGACAATAATGAATGGCAAATCCTTGCGGACTAACGGAAGAATATAAAACGCTGAGCAGGTCTAGTCTAATCAATGTCTGGAATCTTCCAATAAAAGAAAGAATGCACCATCATTAATATTGACTTGAATTTATTTCAAATATTCGAATACGACAACAAAAGACGAATCCTCATTTTCAGTCCATCAACATCAAGGTGAAGAAATTTTGAAAAGAATTTCTCGATGAGTGTCTTTTGGTTAATAGAACCATCCAGTCGAGAGATTGTTTACACTGTCATTTAAAAGAGATTTCAAATGACAAACTTCAATGAAATCTGAAGGGACGTTAAATACAGTCGTGCAACAATTCAATGAGAAAATCATCAGAGCATTCTTTTGTCATCTTCTAGAATATTGATAACAATTTAAGATCAAGTTTCCGTTTCCTTAACCTTGTCTGCTAGGGACACATGTTGATCCCATCTAAATCTCCAAAAATAAAGTAACGGAACCAATTTATAACAAGTGTCAACTACATTTTGGGCTTGACAAAATCAACTTAGGGAGAGAGAGGAACATGTTTTATTCAATCCATAAAATGAGTCAGAATTGCAAGCTAATTAGCAATCAAGATCATAAAGATTATGAGGCAGTCCTGAAGCTCATCACAGCGATCTTAATCACAAAATGTACATACACGTGGTGGGAAAGAATTCGACGCAATGTGGCTCTGCAATATGGCACTAAAAACTGAACGAACGGTGTAAGAGAAGGCACCATCTTTAAAATTTTATGTTTCTTGACACTTCAGACTGCTAAAAAGGCTTACAGGCAAAGTCCGACGTCTAGAGACGTCTGTTGATGAAGGAATAGATCCTTTATTCTTATGGCGTAGGCCTTGCATCCTTTGAAGGCGATTCGAATCATCAGATGAAATACCAATATAGGCTAGGCAGGTATATTCAATTAAGCTGCGGATAATGGCAGAGCAAATGCACATGAACTGTTCATCACTTGTTAAGAGGTCTTCATTCTTCTTAAAATATAAATTCTTTGCGCACATTTCTTTTTAATACAGTCAATCTGACTTTTCTAAATAAAAGAGTGGTCGAGTATCACTCTCAGAAATTTGTCATTTGGCAAATGGGCTTCGACGTCGAAGAATTCTTTGAAACGACCCAGATAATTTATAACGCTGTAAGGAAGGCTATTCTCAACTGACCATTGCAACACACTTTCAATTTCAATGTTGAGAGTATCGATGTCATGACTAGATTCAATGATAGGCGTAATGATAGGATCATCCACGTACTTTGTAAAATATACACTTTGGGATTGTGGCTGTAGAGATGACCTTTGTGGGACACCAATGCCTAGATGTCTTATCTGACTTCTACTTCCTCGGTTACAAACTCGTTGCTTCCCAAAAAACGATTAAGAAAATCCCTCAAACTTTAAATTTTTCTTAACGATTAAGAAGATTTCCCTTGAAAAGAAGGTCTCGAAAATCTTGTTGTCCTCATATTCAGAATCCTGCATCTTCATGCTAAAATTTTACTTGTTTGTGCTTGAAAACATTGAGTTTTTGGTAATTTATTGTGAAATTAATCATGAAAGAAAGTTTTCTTTACTCATTCGACGTGTTCATAGCATCGCGTCGTGTAGAATTAGTCACTAGCTTGATCATAGAAATCCGACTATCCGCTCTGTCGGTGACCACTTTGAACGGCGCTGAAGAATGACTCTACCTCAAGTCGATGATATGAGATACGGTAACCGTATTTGCTAATGCAATATAGAAAGTTGCCGAAAAAATTAATTTACACAAACCTTGGTCGCTAAATCGTACAACTCAGATAATAAAACGTCAAAGGCTATAACAATTTTAGAAAGTGTCATGAAATCATGCTATATGCTCCAATATTGATTACACATTGAGCAGTGAGGTGATACAAATTTTAACTAGGTTTGTCTTCAAATTCAGCATGATGAATTGTTACATTGTGCCACATTTTCTTTATGACATTTCCCTTTAATTAAGCCTTGCTACCTCATGAATTAAAGAATTCACTTCACAGTCAGCGCGGTTTTGATTCATTTTCAAGAGTATTCTCAATAATGAATTATCCTCATTGGAACATTCAAACATTCAAACAGTGTAAGATCTGGTAGTTCGTCCCATAGAAATTCGACACTATAATGATAAAGAACTGGAACGGAAGATTGAGGTGGACTCCGTACTTTATCATGAATGAAAAGAGAATGGATCTATCAAGTCAACACAAAACACCAACACCCTTGATTCCCCGTCCGCACTCGCCTCACCCAGGAATCGAAACGAAGTCCACGGTGGTGACTAACTCGCACGCTCTTCACTAGGCTACGCGGAATTCCTGGCTCAGGCGAATGCGGTCGGGGAATCAAGGGTGTTGCCATCCGTCACTGACTTAATATTTGTCATTTGCTTAAGATGTTCAATGTATTGCGACCACAGATTTAGATTGTTTAATCGTATCACCTTCATAGAAGTGAAAACTGATTCAATACGATGCCATTAAGTAAGAACTTGATAAGTGGGCAAAAAGAAAATTTTAATGCCTAACTGAGATGAGATAAATAGTCGTGCGCCTCTTGCGGATTGCTGTGAATTCTTTCAAAATGTTCCGATTGCCACGATTCTTTCAGATTCGAAGAATTCAGATCACTGCGCAAAAGCTTTCTCGATAATGTTGGGTCCTCCGATCATTTTAAAAAAGTTAGCAGGCGCACGAAAAGACGCTCACAAACTTTTCTGTAGAATTTGACTGCTGTGTGATCCGGTTGACAACAGTCACTGAAACTTCGCACAATTTGGCGTGTTTAATGTTGAACTGGCTGCTCATTGTTCGACTGCTATGGTATTATGTCAGCAGATTGTGCCATTTCATTACCGTTACATGTTCCAATGTTTCCTTTCTAGTCAATCAGAAGAAGAGACGACCTGTCTAATTCTGTGGCGACAGACCCTTGTTGTTCATAGAAATTGATAACAATAAAACCTCTAGAATGGAAATTAAGCTTCATGTAATGCACACTAACGGCACATACATCGCACGCATTTTCACTTAGATGCACCTGCCAACGTTTGTATCATTGGATTAGAATCAGTCACATGAGTAAATCGAAGCTTTTAATTGGTTCTTCATGCCCCAACTTAGTTCCCCCGGATGTGCCGCGACCTTGAGTCAATTTCCATTCTAGTCAACTTCAGATAAACAATCTATTTCTATGTTGTTGTCAATCTACTGTGTGACGTAGTCGAATGACATGCTGATATGCTGTCTCCCTACAACATGAATGCTAGCAGCATTCTGTCACTAGCAATAGGACAATGAGTCAAGAATGATGGATTAGCAGGTGTCTAGCTACCATCTGTAGCATTCGACAACGTCTGATTCAATAGACATAGAACACAGATGAAAGTTCTGATAGTAAAAGCTTCCTTACTCCACTCCTGCTCAAGTATCTATTTTTGAAGTCTCAGACGACGCATCTTCCTTTTTATGTCTTGTCTTCAAGTCAAAAACAGTTATATTTCAACACATGAATTATTCACACGCAACTTACATGTGACAGAATCATTCTGAGTCTCATCGCTAGTTTCTACAGATGTCTATGGAACATTTCTTCTCAGAACTGCTTTGTTGATCTGATTTACAGATGTTGCTCAATTTCGCTTATTCGCAATGAAATATTCATCCACAAGCTTCTACGATTGAATCAGATGATAAAAAGTCCACAATAACCGTCCATTATTCAACCAAGTATGCCGAAGAGAGACTTATAACATTATCCAAAGAGAACACAGCTCAGCCGTAAAGTTGTTCATAATTTCAGTAATGAGCAAGACAGTCTTCCTTTATGGCGGCTATTAAGTACTAGAAATCGGTGAATGTCAGCATTTACGTCAGTCAATAGCATTTATTCATGACTTTTTCCTTCTTTTGACTTTTGAACAAAAGATACCGTTCGCAGCATTGAATTCACTTTTTAAACGTTTCCATGGTGGAGACATTTCGGTCTCCCGTGTTGTTTCATAAGCCTAAAACTCATGCAAGTAGCATTTTCATTGCAATTTCTACAATGGTAGACGTGATCTGAATAGGAAAGTTCATTGAAAAGTCATAATTGTTGTCCAGCATAGATTTACTGACAGATGAATAAAATTGCTTAGTTCGACTTGTATATTCAGCAATTCAATAGAGCAACGGACATGCAATGTAAAAGAAAGAATATGATATTAAAAATAGAATATAATATGTATAAATAATTATATAATAATTAGCATTATTATTAATCATTAATTATTTATAATTAAATTGTTCCATAATTGATAATTATATACATTAGTAATATTATATATAATATATATATAAAAAATATAATTTAACAAAGAAATACAATTTATTGTGCGCTTCCTTTAACTTTTCCGGATTAACACCAACGAAATTGTCACCGCCAGAGTCAAGTGCAAACGAAAAAGAGAAGTCATGCCATTATACTTTGTTTAAAGAAGCTCGCATCGACGAACAGACGAACCTCAACGATCAGGTGCAGGCAGGCCTGTCAAGTGAAAGGTGCGCATCTTTGACTCCGAGATCAATTCGTCAAATGGAAATATTTACAGAATTAGATTGTTTAAGCGCATCACTTTGCTAGAAGTGCAAACTGATTAAAAGCGATGGAACATGAAGGCACATGCTAAGTGGGCAAAAAGAAAATTTTAATACCTTGCAGAGATAGGAAAAATAGTCGTGTGTCGCCTGCGGATTGCTGTGAATTCCTGCAAAATGCTCCGATCGCCACAATTTCTTCATATTCGAAGAATTCAGATCATTGCGCAAAAGTTTTCTCGATAATGTCGGGCCCTCCGATCATTATTAGAAAAGATAGCACGAAGAAACGTTCACAAACTTCTCTGTAGAACTTGACATCGTCTGTGTCTCTTTGCTGTGTGATTCGGTTGATAACAGTCACTGAAACTTTGCACAATGTGGCGTGTTTAATGTTGTTTTGAACTGACTGCATATTGTTCGATTGCTATGGTATCGTGTCAGCAGATTGTGGCATTTCATTAAAGTTCCAATGCTTCCTTTCTAGTCAAACAAAATAAGAGCTTGAATAAGAGATGACCGCATATCACAATGCTCGATAACAAGCGCTGCGTAAAATGTATCTACGAATTTGGCATGATGTTGCAAATGAAATGATGGCAGCAGCTGACTTGAAAAACGAGTGTATGTAGATTCAAAGCACAGAGATGGATTCATTTGCGTGTGGGTTAGTCTAGAGCGGACATAATCCTATGCCAGCCATTGTATACAATGAAATCAAGCGAAATCTCTCTTTGGCTTGTGTAATGTACGAAAATTGCCAAGTGTTTCACAATCCATAGATATTTCTTGAATTTTACCATTGGATTCCAATGGGAATCCTTTAGCCTTACCTATAACCGAAAGCGACTCGCTGTGACACTCAAGAATTTGATTTCTGCATTCAGCGTTTCAAGATCTAGAAATCCATGCTATTAAGCCTTTTGTGTGTGAATTTAGGAAGAAAGTGTCAGTAGCTCCCGTCCTATGAGGAAGTGTGAGCAGAACAGAATCTATTCTTATTCAGTGAATATACTTTCATCTTTTTCGCTTCCCAATTCTCTTGTACTTGTATGTCTTCGACAGGTTTGCAATACAGTGCAAACACATTCCACATCTACAATCAATTACATCTGAGCTATTCTGAGCGGTTTGAAATATCTGAAATATCACTGATGAACTATGCAGTGATGCACTTTTACAGAAGCATTCTCGTCTTGGCAAAAAATAGGAATCATTCCTTCAAGGGAATAGATGCAAGACAATTTGATATATTTCATCTAACATTGATTAACTTTTTGAAAATCGTCTGACGAAGTGTTGTAGCCAAAAAGCTCAATGATTTGAGATGCACTTCGTTGTATTCTTAACAAAACAGGTCATTGGGTATGGCGCCGTCTTCCAACTTTCAAATTACAGCAACAAAAGAGATCTTCCTAAGTTTATACAACCACGTCATGTCAATCGGTGCAAATAAAAACAACCGACAAAAGCGATGAAGCTCCCTACGTACTGAGACGCATTCGTTTAATTAAAGAATATCAGAAGCCTCTGAGGTTTGGACGAAGGCAACCACGCACTGTTAGTCAAGGCGGTAAATAATTTACAAAATTCAATTGTCTTTGTTGAAAGATACGTAGTATGCATTATAATCAGGAAATCTGAACTAAATTTAAGTTACCTTTGCACTTTATACTTCGTGGTTCACCTACTGTAGTTTGTGTTTCATTTCTTGAATCTGATAAAGTTGACTATGATTCTTGTCTTTGATCATGTTATTTTGCTCCACCAGTGGCAGGTTGCTTGTGACATGATCACAGTGAAGAGAATACTCTTGAGGTTGAGCATGAAAGTAATAGCAACCTATCGAAATGCCAATTTAACAAATATTATCTCTCCCAGGCTGTCATGACACGTATGATCTGTAAAATACTATTATTTCTTCTGCATTGCTATCATGATCAGTCTATTCCGTGCCAATTTTTCTTCAAAACTGCAAAAATTTGTATATCTCACATTCGGTACTGGGTCTCAACTCGAGTTCATTTAATAAAATCGAAACTGTATATACATTGCAGAATTAATTAATGCTGAGAGTAATCATAGAGTAAGTATATTAGGTAGAGTAGCAACTCAGCATTTATCAAATCCCAATGTGTATACATTTTCGATTTTATTAAATTAACTCGAGGAGGATGCAGTTGCGATTGTTTCCAAATGTGAGATATGCACATTTGTACAGTTTTGAAGAAATTACAACGGAATTGACTGATCATGATAGTATAATGCAGAAGGAATGATGGCATTTCACAGATTCTCAGTGTCATGACAGCCTTGGAGATTTAATGTTTGTTAAATTGGCAATTCGATGGGTCGCTATTACTTTCATGCTGAACCTCAAGAGAACTTTCATAAGCGTGATGAGGCAACCTGTCACTGAAAGAGCAAAATAACAGAATCAAAGACAATGATTTCAATTAACTTTGAAAGATGTAAATGGGTTCACATCACTATTCAGATTCAAGAAATGAAACATGAATTTAGGGAATCATGAAATCATGCCGGTGAAAATTGAATTAAAAACTTGAAATTTCAGCCAAGACAGCACGAATAATATCGTGACTATTTCATGAAGACTTCCATTATAATAGGGATCATGAAATTCCCTTGATAATCAGCTAAATTTCCGCTTAGTTAGGATGTTTGTTAGCAAACATTCATTCCTTTTGATATCCAACTTGTTTCATACTACCTATAGAGGGACGTCATCTCGGTAGTATATAGATTTGCAAAATTTTGACTTCTTAAAAACTGCTCAAATAATTTTTTGGACCACGGAAACGCAATCTCCCCAAGAAACTGAATCTTTTCTTATAAAACTTTTCACTTCATACAGATACTTTTTTGAGTCAACAATCTACCTATATATCCCTACTCTATGATTGTAACTGCTACTCTTAATAACATACTTTCTCCATGTTCTGAATTATATCAAGAAAGTATAGAGAGCATAATGTGCGGCATTGTTGCATGAGCAACCGCATAAATTCACGTACATATTGGTGGTATTGAGTATCAACTTTGTTTTCAGCTTACATGAACTGAACAGTGGAGTTCGCGTTCATGAGGTCGTTGCATAATCTCCCATGAGTCCTCATCTATTCACAGACGAAAATGCAACATAGAAAATGTCAGACGGTATTGTCTCCATGCAATTCAGCGTGAAATGACACCCAATTGACAACATCAGGCAGTAACAGTTAGCAGAAGGTGATTCCTTTTATCGTCGGATTATCTAAGGATTAGTTTTTATCAATTTAGTTGCCATAGTAGTCTTGTATCTCCATGCGTTACATTTCTTGATGCTCATTGTCAAATCTGCTTTCATGTATAGAGTGATATTGAAATATCAAATTCTGTCGTCAAACTAGACGAAGTGGCTGTGAAGTGAGCAGGTGATGATTAACGCTAATGTCTTCCTGATGCCTAAGTAGAAACAGGGACTTCTTGAGAACTGAATGTCTTTGAGACGATGTTCGAATTGTTTCAATACAATCACACATAATCACAATTTCTCTTAAGACTATGTTCTCTATGACTGCAGGCCTTTCGGCATCTTCAGGCTTGCCTTTGGGATTGGGATTCCAATAGCTATTGGGATTTATTGGGATTGGGGTAGCAAAAATCCACCCCAATCCCAATATATCCCAATAAGCCCTCTCCCAGCAAAATATGCATGTAATCGTTGACATAAATTAGTGCGTTACAAATGTGTTCAGGTTGTACTAAGTGTTCATTTTGCTGTGTGCTCAGTCTGACCTTGCCTCTTTCGAAATCGAGCATTGAGAGCTCTTAGTGTGATTCACACAAATTGACACAGTCGGCCTCAACCCTACCCAATGGCTTTAACCTCCCTAGTTCCTAAAAATAGTGGCTTAATTCGGAGGCCTTCTTGTGCCTCGACTCGTGCTTTGCGCGTGCGTATGAGACATTGATTGGAAAGGGTAATAGTATGACGCTGTAATACTGTCATGCGCAGGAGCAATGGCTTCAAAAAGAGCCCGTATGGCGACCTGTTTATTAGCACCGCATTATCCGATATAGGCTGAATTAATACTAAGTGTGTTTGTAGCTCGTACATACATATCAGCTATACACGTAGGCCCCTGTAAGGTCTTAGGTGAAAGCAGTCTCGGTGCAAAATTTAGCCATACAGTAGACCTATTAAGTGTAATCTTGTAAAATCAATTAAATCCCCTATTACTATTCAGGCCAATATAGTCCTAGGCCTACGTCCATGGCCTTCGTCAATTCAAACAGTATCACATATGGTGGGCCTGAGCGGTAAGCCCCGACATAGTTTGGGGTCAACTTTTGTACGTTTTTAGCTCTAAAGCTGGCTATTGGGATTTTTGTTGGGATTGGGATCTATTGGGATCCCATGGAAATTCTCATTGGGATTGGGTTGGGATTGGGAAGGAAATTCATCCCAACGGCAAGCCTGGGCATCTTCTTTAATTGTATATAGACGTTTACATGCAGCTACTCACAGGCATGGATTCGTTTGCGATTTGGTTAGTCTAGAGTGGACATAATCCCATCTCGTCCATAACATGCAATAGTAGCAAGCGATAGACATTGACATAGATATTCGTCTCTCTTTGGCATGTGTGATTGGTCAAGCGCGCGCATTGCCGAACCAGCTCTTTTCAGCGAACCTAAGAACTTCAACAGTCAGATTACATATCTTTGACTCAATTTTAGTGATAAATTCGTCAAATTGAAATATATCATTCCACCGTTCGACTTCTCACGATCTAAATTTGCTGACTGTGTAAGTTCAAAGTGGAGCCAATCTTCTCGATCGTCATATTTCAGACTTAAATTTGCATTACACTACGTTCAATAGAAAATTGATCTTCCTGAAACAAGCAGCAAGGCAATCTCTGTGCAGCTACTGATTAAAACGGATCGCTCATCAAAGCCGCGACTTAGGGACTAGAATAGACAACAACTGTTTGTCAATGATCATTTAAGCTAACAGCTAGTTTAGGTACAGACATGTATCTACGGCAGCAGGGATCTGTCGCGGTATAATTTCACCCACTCCGCTCCAAGACAATAATCAGCTCCGCTCTCCTCTATAATAATAAATGCATATACTAATGCGATAATGATTCGAAAAATCGCTAATTTTCTCATTTAGTAATTTTTTGAATTAATTAAATTATTTCATCACGCATCAAAACTTTCCAAATTTCTTTTAGGATGCCATTACACACGGTATATTATAGTTAAAATTATGTAAATCAAATTGACTTATATTAATTATCCTAATGTATCCTCCTAATCATCTGATGCTGTATGATCGTTCATAGTTAAGCCCAATGAATGTTTATCTCGTAGAGTAGACGAAAAAAGTGCGTCACTATTTACCTATTCTGTTGCAATATGATGAATAAAGAGATTAATGACTTTCCTCAACCATGCGCGTAACAGATTACAAGATTTCTTGATGCCTTCGGACTCATGAAGACTAAAGAAATCAGGTAATAACAAGAGTTGCAACCCTAATTACGCATTGACTTCTTACTATAGTAAAAAGCGTCACTTTGTTTGCAGGCCGATGCTTTCATGCATTCACCAATGTATGCATATTCTGATCAGTTCAAAGTCGCTCCAGCTCCGCTCTAGATGTTTAACCTCTCCTCTCCACTCCGCTCCAACCTGATCTTCACTGCGCTCCGATTTACCTCCCGCTCCGCCCCAATTCCCTGTACGGCAGTGTTGATAGATCCAAGGAAGACTAGGAGCAGTTGTTGCAGATTCCTCTCGTAAAGAAGTTACAGGTACTTCAACAAAAACAACTAATCCACAGAATTAAATTGTTTAACCGCATCACCTTGTTAGAAGTGCACACTGATTCAAAGCGATGGCACATGCAAGAGCTTACTAAACGGGGGCAAAAAGAAATTTTGCAATACCTTACTGAGATAGGAAAAATAGTCGTGCGTCGCTTGCGGATTTCTCTGAATTCCTTCAAAATGCTCCGATCGCCACGATTCCTTCAAATTCGAAGAATTCATATCATTGCGCAAAAGTTTTCTCTATAATGTTGGGCCCTCCGATCATTACTAAAAAAATTGTAGCAGGCACATGAAAAAACGTTCAGAAGCTTCTCTGTAGATAGAGCGAGAGCTGCTGACACTTTCTGCCTAAATTCGCGCTCGAGCTTCTTATCATTTTGGATTTGTAGACTGTCACCCAACATCAGCAAAACGACAATTCTTAAGCTATAACTCCACTCGTCGTGCAAGATACGGAGGATGAACGTCGGAAACTCCCATTTGTTTCTGTAAATCCATCCATGCATTTCCGAGTTTGGAACACTTAATAACATTTAGTCACTCAAAATGAGTTTTGTCATTTTCAGGATAACGATTGAACTTATCAGGCACATTTCTGCCTCAGTTCGTTGAAATGAGACATTTTGGGGGCAGGTGGATTGCCGGACTTCCTGTTAAAGTTAATGAAAGCCTCATGACATCGAGAATTTTTGTTGTAATTAAGCAAACACATTTTCCAACTCACAAGGGCATGGAGTTATTCTGAAGCAGTTGCCAAATATTTTGATAAACAACGATATGATTATGCTTAGGCAGCGTTCACTTCAAGAACTCTATAATGGAGCGATTGGTAAGGCAGTAGGACTACATTGCTATTGGAAATCGCCATGGAAATCGAATAATTACATGTATTAACAATGGTTTGTGCGATAAGGATGCTAACTTGGCGTTCTATCGATAACTCTTTCAGATTGAATGACAGTGTTGAGAAGATGAATAGATTCAACCGTTCTATGTAATCAATTTTCCAAGTGGTTGTAAAGTGTCAAAGTATGACAGCTTGCTGAAACAGTGCAATTCGTTTCCGACGTGCTGTCAAGCAATGAGGTAGTTATCGCTCTCCAGACTGCTCTCGACCTTCGGTCTCGACGAAGCCTGAGTGTCACATATTTCGCAGAAATCGGTTTTCATGATTTACTATGCTCAGAATGAGCTGGTCTTGAAATTCATTTATTGAATCACTCTTAGGGAAACTGCGTGCGTAATCAGAGAAGCTCCTTTCCATCGATGTCTAATAATACTAGCGCTCTTGCATGAAAGACATGATTGCGAACCGAACAAATTCAAAGGACTGTGGATCAATGCAATACGTGAGAAATATTCAGTTTAAGAGCTTGTTGCCATCAATTAAAGCCAATTCCAATATCTAATATTATATATCCAAATTACAATATCCCATCCGACTGATAGAAAGTTCAATCAAGTATGTATTAGATAGACAAAGTACACACAACCGAAGAAAGTAAGACTGAAAAAATGAAAAGTCATATTCAATGCTAATTTTACCGTACAGAGATGAGCGTTCTATTACTTTTGTACGACGACAACTTTACAACATCAATGTGCAAGTTGGTCTTCTAATCAAACCAATATTCACCAGTTGCAAGATCTCATCGATGGTTACAAACCCAGTAGAGAAGCCCCTTCTTGCGAGCAGTAGCAACGTGATCTATCAATACAAATATGAGTCGTGCGTTGCGAGCTATGTGGCATTCACGTCGCGACACCTGTTCCACGCAAATGTAAGATTTAGTTTATTCCCTTTAGCCTAGTTTCCACTCCATAATTATCAAATTTTCTAATCACTTCAGTAATCCAGTCGTTAATTTTTATCTGTATCCTTGAGAATGCTCAATAGAATATGTGCAAAACGTTGGGAAAATGTTCGTTCTTATTTATTTCATAAATTACTTCTCAAAAATACAAAAATAGAAGCTTTAATAAAGAAGCTGATTTCTCACTATATTTCAATTTCCTGTTGATGGAGGTGTGCTGAGATGATTAAATGTCACTCCTGTTTCAAAGGTTTCAGACTGTACTTTAGTCTTATACAGAAGCAAATGTGTAATGTAAATGATTGCCATGAGTCTCTCTTGAAAATCAATGTCTTCTAAAGGATATTCATTTTGATGAAAGCAACGAGGAAATCACTATATTCACTTTCATCTTTATATTCATTAATCTTTTGCTTTTCATCATCCTTGTGCATGTGCGTTATGTTATAACAGTGTTTCTCAACATTTACTGATCGTAGACTAAGCGCCAAGTGAAGTACGTGAACTAAGACTTGCTTAAATAAACATCCTCTTTCGCAACGACTCTCTCATGAAAAACGCATGGAATTTCACGTCTCTAGATCAAGATTAAGACAGCGCATGTCATAGTCCTGTATGTCTGCATCAAAATACTCTTGCAAAAGGCGTAATTCGACTTAAAAGACAATCATTCTATGTCATTGTATGCGTTTTCGTACTAAAGTAATTATAAGATGGATGCCATAGTTGCAGAAATAACAGCAGAGTTTTCCCTCACCATTGGCAAATTTACATCAATTTACATCCACAAGTGCCTTGGAATGTGCTTTAGATGATAAGTGTGCGTAAACGTGTTTTTGATAGAGATGTTTTAATTTCTATGCATGTTCACAAGACAGTACTTGCAAAAATGCTTCGCTTAGTAATGGAAAAAATGAATATTTGTGTCCAAACTTATACAAATATTTCTCAATTTTCGCCCTACATGTACCTTAGAAAGTTATCTACAAGACAAGGGTGTATAAACGCGTTTTCGACCCAGCGGCTTGAACAGCATTGTGATATCACAAGACGGTAGTTGCAAAAGGTAATCGTTTATTGACACAGAATTAGATTGTTTAATCGTATTATTTTGCTAGAAGTGCAAACTGATTCAAACAGATGGCACATGCAGGAACTTAATAAGTGGGCAAAAAGAAATTTTTAATACCTTACAGAAATAGGAAAAATAGTCGTGCGTCGCTTGCGGATTGCTCTGAATTCCTTCAAAATGCTCCGATTGCCACGATTCCTTCAGATTCGAAGAATTCAGATCATTGCGCAAAAGTTTTCTCGATAATGTTGGGCCCTCCTATCATTTTTAAAAAAGTTAGCAGGCGCATGAAAAAACGTTCACAAACTTCTCTGTAGAACTTGACATCGTCTGTGTCTCTTTGCTGTGTGATCCGGTTGATAGCAGTGGCGATAATGTTGATAACAGTCACTGAAACTTTGCACAATTTGGCGTGTTTAATGTTGAACTGGCTGCTCATTGTTCGATTGCTATGGCATTTAGTCAGCAGATTGTGCCATTTCATTTACGTTACATGTTCCAATGCTTCCTTTCTAGTCAAACCGAAGAAGAGACGACCTGTCTAATTCTGTGTTTATTGATGTTAAAACTCGCAGATTTGTGGCTTAACTTGTACAAATCTGCATCGGTTTACATCTGCAAATAGACAGAAGCATTGTTGAACTACTGACTGAAAAATCTAGCCTCTTGGAAAGGACATGATTCAGAAAACATAGCTGTTATTGATAAAAGCCATGTGGATGCGAAATGCAGTCACTAACACGAAGTTACAACGCTTCATTTTGATTGGCTGTTGCAATCTTTATCTGCGATTTCATTGGAGTAAACATGATGTTCGAGTTAAAATATATTGTCTGGACTAGAAGGCACATTATCTGTAGATCCTTTCTATGCTAATCATATTGAAGAAATACTTCTTCGACTCTGAGACAGCGTCATCGCATTCATAAACCAAATCAAAGACCGCCATTGATTAAGCGTTATATACCAAAAAGCGATCTTTATTTCACATTAACTTCGTGGACTGAACTGACGTGTCAGTTCATCAAAAATAGACAGCTAACAGTTTTCACAGCAGTAATTGCTGAGTTTGAGATCTCCACAGCTGTTTTCAGGATCTAAAACTGCACAACTGGCTCCAATGGGCCTATATCCCATTGGGGTAGGCAATTGTAAAATAGTGTACAGATTTAAAGGTTCTGCTAAGAGAAATAAATCAATTTGTATAATAAAACTAAATTAAATCACCTCACGGTTAAGAAATTCCAAGAATCCAAGCAGAAGAAAACAAAATTAAAACAACTACCCTAATGGAAAATTGTGCAATAAATTAGATAACCAGAGCGGATAAGTATAAATTGATATTTAAAACATAGAGATACACACGATAGTACAGAGTATGATGCGCAATACTTACAACGGCTAGTCGACCCA
>CAJQUW010016564.1:0-47672 GCA_907163375.1 Prostheceraeus crozeri | reverse complement strand
CGGCGGACATTTCTTCTCTCCACCTGGTTGTTCACATCAAATACTACCCAGAAATGCAAAGAAACCCCTGCCGATCAAATAGGAACACCAACCGAACAAGTGGTTTTTGTGAGAGGACTTGTTGAAATTTCAACGATTTTCTTCTATTCCAATGTCAATTTCCTCAATGAATCCTTTTGATCGGCGGACATTTCTACTCTCCACATGGTTGTTCACATCAAATACTACCAACAAATGCACAGAAAACCCTGCCGATCAAATCGAACACCACCGAACAAGTGGTTTTTGTGAGAGGACTTGTTGAAATTACAGGAGTTTCTCCTACACTAGGCCTACTCCAATGTCAATTTCCTCAATGAATCCTTTTGATCGGCGGACATTTCTTCTCTCCACTGGTTGTTCACATCAAATACTACCCAGAAATGCAAGAAACCCCTGCCGATCAAATCGGAACACCAACCGAACAAGTGGTTTTTGTGAGAGGACTTGGTGAAATTACAGGAGTTTCTCCTACACTAGGCCTACTCCAATGTCAATTTCCTCAATGAATCCTTTTGATCGGCGGACATTTCTTCTCTTCATGATGTTGTTCATATCAAATACTACCCAGAAATGCAAAGAAACCCCTGCCGATCAAATAGGAACACCAACCGAACAAGTGGTTTTTGTGAGAGGACTTGGTGAAATTACAGGAGTTTCTCCTACACTAGGCCTACTCCAATGTCAATTTCCTCAATGAATCCTTTTGATCGGCGGACATTTCTTCTCTCCAGATGGTTGTTCACATCAAATACTACCCAGAAATGCATAGAAACCCCTTCCGATCAAATCGGAACACCAACCGAACAAGTCGTTTTTGTCAGAAGACTTGTTGAAATTACAGGAGTTTCTTGTCACTGGCCTACTCCAATGTCAATTTCCTCAATGAATCCTTTTGATCGGCGGACATTTCTCCTCTTCATGATGTTGTTCAACATCAAATACTAACCCAGAAATGCATAGAAACCCTGCCGATCAATCGAACACCAACGAACAAGTCGTTTTTGTGAGAGGACATAGTGAAATTTCAACGATTTTTGTCAAGTTGCCTATTCCCAATGTCAATTTCTCAATGAATCCTTTTGATCGGCGGACATTTCTTCTCTCCACCTGGTTGTTCACATCAAATACTACCCAGAAATGCAAAGAAACCCCTGCCGATCAAATCGGAACACCAACCGAACAAGTGGTTTTTGTGAGAGGACTTGGTGAAATTACAGGAGTTTCTCCTACACTAGGCCTACTCCAATGTCAATTTCCTCAATGAATCCTTTTGATCGGCGGACATTTCTTCTCTCCACCTGGTTGTTCACATCAAATACTACCCAGAAATGCAAAGAAACCCCTGCCGATCAAATCGGAACACCAACCGAACAAGTCGTTTTTGTCAGAAGACTTGTTGAAATTACAGGAGTTTCTCCTACACTAGGCCTACTCCAATGTCAATTTCCTCAATGAATCCTTTTGATCGGCGGACATTTCTTCTCTTCATGATGTTGTTCACATCAAATACTACCCAGAAATGCAAAGAAACCCCTGCCGATCAAATCGGAACACCAACCGAACAAGTGGTTTTTGTGAGAGGACTTGGTGAAATTACAGGAGTTTCTCCTACACTAGGCCTACTCCAATGTCAATTTCCTCAATGAATCCTTTTGATCGGCGGACATTTCTTCTCTCCAGATGGTTGTTCACATCAAATACTACCCAGAAATGCAAAGAAACCCCTGCCGATCAAATCGGAACACCAACCGAACAAGTCGTTTTTGTCAGAAGACTTGTTGAAATTACAGGAGTTTCTCCTACACTAGGCCTACTCCAATGTCAATTTCCTCAATGAATCCTTTTGATCGGCGGACATTTCTTCTCTCCACCTGGTTGTTCACATCAAATACTACCCAGAAATGCAAAGAAACCCCTGCCGATCAAATCGGAACACCAACCGAACAAGTGGTTTTTGTGAGAGGACTTGTTGAAATTACAGGAGTTTCTCCTACACTAGGCCTCCTCAAAAGCTAGTTTCCTGATTTGCGGACATGTATTGGCTGTTTCAAATACATTTGATTACCTGGGGGAATTAAGATTGGAAATCTTTTTGTCCCTTTTTGAGACCTCAGTTCAGTGTGTCTTGGATTATAAATGCGACATATTCTCCTTTTTTCATGTGCATCTCGTTCCGCTTGATATTTTTGTATGATAGTGTCATAAAGAGTTTGGCGTGACATATGCATGCCGTACAGGCATTTATGGGTCATGCACGTGCCTTTCGAATGAATCATCAATGAGTTAATATTTATATCTGAATTTTATTTTCCTGCAGTGAAAACATGGACCACTTGCAACAGGTTGATGATATATTCAACAATAAAACAACGATTGCTGCTAAACCGGATGGCATCGAAGATCCTAAGAATGGAGATAAATACGTTGTCGAAATTGGTGAAGGAATCTACAAGAGTCGCTTGGGTAATAATATTGTTGATTTTATGAGTCTTTTTCGTTTATTTGTTTCTGCCCTCAAAATTCAATCTCCTCTTAGAATGACAGTTGATAGTTTTCAGGACTGAGAGCAGGAATTATTGAATACAGCTTCAGTAAATTTGTTATTGGATTGCGGTTACACACTTGGAAGATCATACTAGTAGAAAGATTTAAAATTATGTTTCAACAGTTTGTAAACTTCTGTAAATTTATTAAACATGTTAGAGACTGCTCATGAAATGATCCATTTATTTTCAACTGTCTACCCATTATTTTTTAAGTATGATGTCTGTAAAGTTGGTTGTTCGCATTAAGTACAGTAATGGAAGTATATGTCATGATTGGAACGTCCCCTCTCCTGATGTTAGTAAAACTCTATATTTGTTGGCGCTCGCGCTAACCAATATAGAGTTTTGCTAACATCAGCAGAGGGGACCTTCCAATCATGACATATGCAGTTTGTCCATCACTCATTAGTGAAATGGAAGTATGAGAAATGATTCATCAATGATGACAAACCTCTCACATTTATCAACAGATCAAAACTGCTATTCACGGCTGCAGGAGAGCGCCTTTCATTCACCCGGAACGGTATGGAAGTGTGTACTATTGGTAGTGATGCTCCACCTTTTTTGATGTGATCCCTTAATTAGCATGAGTGTCTTAACAATCCTGATCATTGTGCTTATGTCTTGGTATCTGCTTTTTATGTTGTCCTTTATAATTTTATGGTGTCGATCATCTGTTGCATGATTCGAATAACATTTGTTACCTTGCAAAAGAGATAATTACACCCATGAATACATGAAAAATGTAAGTTAATTGTCTTTCACTGTCATTGCCCCCAGTGGCTCAGTCGCTTCTACCCAGACACGTAACCAGGTTGCTTTTTCCGAGCCGGGCCCGCATCGGTTCCATAATACGGGACCCGGGCCTGACCCGGATGATTTTTTTATCTGGGACCGGGCGACAAGAAGTTTATCGTTTCGGTAGGTGTTTGAATGGAATCGCCATAAGAATCATTCTAAAGAACTTACTATTGACAACATGATTGCATTCCATAGGGCCTGCTTGCCATCTGATGCTTAACTAATTACTATTGATCACTAATTAAAGTATTAACCAAATCATGCCAAACTTTTATTGTACGCTCGTATTGAATATTGTGCATGTATAACGCGTTCGTCTATCGAATTTCATCTCATATATTGCACCAATAGATACATATACTTGTAACTTATTTTCAGTTTGTCACAGCAATGAAAACGGAAACATTGAAGACATTTATTTGAAATATAAAATAATCAAGTTAAATGCTGAATTTTCCAATTCAGCAAAGAAAGGTAACTGAAATCACTTTCCAGCTCTTCCTTAGAAATCTGATAGGTTTTTGAGAATGCCCTATCGCCTTCTGCCAATGTAGTCTGATTTGGGCATATTCCCTGGGTACTCCATCAATAGGTTCCCTGCAGATATTCAATCGACTCCTTTGTTCAAAACTTCAAAGAAATGTCACTTGTTAATCGTCTATCTCTCATTGTGTCTATTCTTTTTCCGGAGAACTGCACTTGTTGAAAATCACTTAGCATGTATCTATAGCTGGAGCTTGTGACGGCCGAACTGCACGTCTATTTATCGAATAAATTAGCAATGGTACATGAAAGTCATAATTTAGTTTTATCGAATTATTCTCTGATTCTCTCATTCTGATGTGAGAGATGAATTCTAACACTGACCACTGCTAGTCGAATTTCACGCTTCAATACGGCGTTTGAGGTTATTTATATATGTACAAGGAGTTCTACATTTCCTTCATTGTAAATGGCCGTGTATTTGTGTGACACCTTACGTGTTAATTCTCTTCATCAACTGGCATATCGCGTCAAGTTCGCATTTCAGCTGAGACATTTGGCGACAAATGTTCTTCACGATTAGTTTCACTGAAGGTTGACAAAAATTAACCTAAACTACCTGCATTACAATTTAAATGTCGGGAATTAAAGGTCCATTTTTCTGAATTGTGACCAGTTATGAAATGAAACTTACTGCCTCATTATAGAGCAACTGTGATCCACATGATTTCATCGAAAACGGCTAATGAAGAGTACATATTATTTCGGTTGTTAGCATTTTTGTCTGTGAAGCACATTTGTCGGTATTATTTCTATTACATCTATTCCATTATAATACATTTAGGTATTCATTTTTGCAGCATGAAATAGAATAAAGATTTTTTTTGAAAAAAATCAAGAAATATTATTTGTGTTCCGCGGATTTCAGAAGCACTCCTTATCAATTTTACAGATGCCAGATGCGACGGATTGCAATGGAAAAACACTGGCTCCGTGCGCGTTCCACGAATTGTGGGAGTGATACCGCGATATCGGAGAACTTCCTTCCAATGTCGTGGTGGAACTGGTGCCTTCCGAAAGGAGGTGTGGGAGGAATTGAATCATTCGGAGAGGGAACTTATAGTAATTTTCTATTACGGAATAGATACAGATTACCATTTGGTCCCACATGGTAATGCAATTCACAACAGCAGAATCTTCAAGCGCACGCCATCCAGCGATTTGCAGGAATTAAAAGAATCGGAAGGAACGGCCAAAAATGTATATCGAAGCCGATGCTTAAAGGGTAAGTCTATCAAATTACACAAAATTAGTCACCGAGAGTAAAGAAAGTATAAAAATTAATATGAAAATGTCCGAATTTATCGCTGATGAAATGGAAAATATCCGACAGTCGTTTATCACTATATTTCCTTTCGTAGTCTCGGCTGTATTTTGATTAAGTGTGGTATTCTTTTGCTATTGCACGATACTCGTTTCATCCAACTTCCCCATAACTTGGTTGCTTAGTAGTAAAATAGGATCATTTACACAAAAATGGACTTTATGTGGTGCAGTAATGAGTTAGCTCTTTCTCCATTTCATTGACATGGCTGATGGAAGCCGAACATTTCCATTAGTCCTAATGTAAGGTGCTTTCACATAAATGATGGTCCTGGAGTGATGTCCATTTAGCTTTCTCCTACTTCATGAAATATCCTTTAATTGTTTGATTTCTTCACTTAAGTTGGAAAAAGGAAGTATTTGATGGTCTTGTATGGATAAAATAGCAGCAATTCATTTCGGCTATATTCCACAGCCATTCGCAAGTAAAAAGGAATATCTTCTTTTCACTTGAAAATGACTGTGGTAATCGTACTTGTCATGTATAATTGACCATCAGATACTTGATCTTTCCAACCATAATGAGCACATTTTACTCTTCCTCAGCTTCATGACAAAGTACGCGATACCAGTGTACAAGATAAGCCTTGTTCGCCTGTTCTCAGGACTTTAGTTCCTCTTAAACGATTACCCATCATCAATGAAGATGTCATCGAAACCCGGTAGTCCCTACTGGCGGACAATAAGAGACATTTGTGGCGTGAGCATTTAAGGAACTGCTTGCAATTATTCTTTATTTGATTTTCATAATAGTGAATGGATAAATTCAGGCCAATCACTTCATTTCGCAATTTCTGATCTGATAATGCGACCACCTATCTTTAAAAATCACAGCAGCATAGACTTGAGAAAAGAGAAATATATTCTGCAAGTAGTCCTGCTTGGTTTATCCGAATTTGGATTGAACGAACTGAGACCCGTTGGTTTTTGGCTGAACTCGGACTCCGTCCAAAAATTGACCGAGTCCACATCCCTGACAGTAGGTAATGCATACCGAACAGTAATCAGTAATAGCAGCAAATATTCTTTGATGCATCATCATGAAACGTTGGTTGCATAAAGGATAAGATTGGTTAGATAGGGATACAGATAATTTCTGAATAGCAATTCGAGCCTTGATAAAGCGTCGTCTTGCAAAAAAACGGTGGTGACAGCACTTTCTGGTATGGTGTAATGCTGCATCTATACTAACTCTGACAACTATTAAATAACAGTAATTCTTTTATCATGCTTCATCTGCTCAGGCACGAAGTAGATGAAGCTATTAGAATATAAAGCGAACGGAAAATTTCGAGGCTGTGATGCAATCCCTGGTGAACTGTTGAAAGCTGGAGGTGATTCTGGGGTTGATGCTATGATCCGCATTTGTAGCTGTGTATGGAAGAGCATGAACTGGCCTGTCGATTGGAGCAATTCGATTTTCATACCAATTTCCAATTTCCAAAAAAGGAGATAAGAAAGAATGCGCGAATTACAAAACGACCGCACTGATCCCGTATGCTAGTAAGGTCTTACTTAAAGTGCTTCTAAGGAGACTCGAGTATTTCTTACTCCCACGACGTCGAGAAGAAAAAGCCGGATTTTAGAGAGGAAGAGGTACTAGAAACCATATATGTAACTTGTGATTGATGTTAGCAAAAGCTCATTCTATGCAACATGGTTTTTTGCTGTTTCATCGACTACAGGAGGACTTTCGACTGCGTAGATCATGAGAGGCTTTAGTGTGTGTTGAACAGTGCTTTTGAGCGAGCGGCATTTTTTCAAGTTTTTGATGAGCGGATGAGCGAGCGAAAAAAATATTCCGTGAGCAAAAATTGAGAGAGCAAGCGATGATTTTTTGCCGTAAGCAAGCGGTTGAGCGAGACATTTTTAGAAAAAACAAAAAATAGGAAGATCAAATAATCAAAAAAGCGAAATATTTGACAAGTCTTTTAAAAACGCTTTCTAGTACATGCATGCACATAACTTGATTGATGAACAGAGCATCCGAACCTTTTTTCTCTTCTGTGGTTTTTATACACTCTTGACAATATGCATTGAATGCCTGTCTGGATTCTACTTGTGGATATGAACTTAGCAAGAAGAAGGTATTCGTGATCGATGATGTGCTCAACATCAGACCATCGACGTATTATTTATTCACATATCTTTCGAATCGGTCTCCCAATCGTCGCTTCGTCCCATAGATGTACTAATAGTCTCCGCAATTGCACGAAGCCATTAAAAAGATACTTTAATTTGATAGAAGCATTTCGTTGATGGAACATACCTACATGTACATTCTTGAGAGACATTCTGTATCGTCAAACGCGAAAGAACCAACCACAAATTTAGAAATTTAGGAAGAATTGAAACCAACCAAATTAGGCCTACACTCGGACAATCCGAATGTAGGCATGTATGGCTCCCACTGTACGGTACATTGATTTTAAGACCGCGGACATTGATTTATCTTAACCATATTCATTCCGGACTCTGAAGCGCGTCGGACTGAATGGGCCTACCCCTTTTATTATTTCCAAACCAATGTTCCAAATCACATCAAATTCACGTTACAACATATTTAGATTCTAAGCTTTCTTATCGTAATGTTCATTTGCTCCAACTCATTCATCCCCACGTTGTAAAAACCAATTCAAGATGTCAAATAACCAATTTTGGCAGATTTTTTAAATTTGAAATTCTACCGAACTTAAGCGCAAAAATCTCCTCGATGATGAAGATTGCTGAGTGCCCGTTCGTCTCGACAAATAATGGAAAGATGTCCTCAAACATCATGTCTGAGGACATTTTTCTATTCTATCTCCTCAATTATTGCTATTTACGATGCTTAAGAGATTATGCTTACGATGACGGCGGAGAGGACGTCCTCATCAAACGTGGATGGACGAAATCCAAAAAGCCTCCGGACTGACTGTTTTGCAGCTGACGAGACTGGCTGAGGATAGAAGAAAATGGAGAATGAACGCTATGGGTATCGCCAGGGGTCGAAGCCGACACATCGGCACAAGGTAGCAAGGTGATTAACAATGTTTATCACTAGCTGTTGTTGCAGTCTGAAATTTTTTACAGAAATGTCCTATTGGTGTTCGTCTTAATGCTAAAACATCAACAAATATGGAAAATGTTGGTCATCTACGTGACGTGGAATGATCCTATCAATGAACCAAAACCAGATCGCTCTTTGTTCTAGCGTGAAAGTTGAAGGGTCATTTTTTATGTAGAAGCCGTTATATCACGAACAAACCGGTCATTGCAGCGGAATGGACGCCTTTGAGGGGTCGGCCTGCAGGGAGACTGCTGTGCATGTATTTTATCTGTTGCATGTAGTACTACGTAATTGTCATGTTCTGAAAGCTTCCGGAAATTAACGTAATCAATTTGTACTGCTTAAGAATAAATTCGCGTGCATTTGCGACTCTTTTTACTGTTTATCATTACTAATTTGCCGTTTAGGTACATCCGCTGTCAAATCTTTCAGGGAAGCCACCTCGCAATGTCCGGCAGGTGAAAAATAGCAAAGCCATGGCGAAGACTCTCGCAAAAATTGACGGTGACGTACTTGATAGTATCATAAGCATCGCAGGTGCCCTGCCGCATTTTGTGCAAGCGATAAATTTTGTCAACGGTGCGTCGGACTACATGGTCATTTTATTTGACGAAGCGGCTATGTTAATAGGTCGCCGAGTGACAGAGACGGCAGGAGAGCAGATATTGTCATACGATACTACGTTCAAGTTGTCCGACATATACGTATCACCGCTACTTTGTCGCCTGACTGCAGTAAGAGGTGCTCCGGTCTTTCCCCTTGCTTTTTTCCTTCATTACCGAAAATTGGAGGCGACACATTCTTACTTTTGGAACTTTTTGCGTCATCGCCCTGAGTGCACATGGATGCGAAATCAGCGGATAGTACAAGACCAAGAGGCCGCTCTGAACAACGCCACCATGGGTGCCTTTCCTACCATTAAACTAGCTCATTGCTGGAATCACCTCCAGTCGTGTCTTAGGAGGTATCTGTCTGGAAAGGTGCCGTCTCAGGAACTCCGGTTCTACCGGGACCAGTTGAAGGAGCTCCTAACAACAGTGGACGAGGATTCATTTAACCAGCTACTTCAGGAGATGTCCGGGAGATGGAGCGCCGACTTTCAAAGATATTTCACCTCCAACTTGGCGGAGCCAATCCGGGACCGCGCCGCGACTTTCGCCTTGGCAAGAATGGGCTTCCCAAGGTGTGACAATGGTATCACTATTAACAGCAGCGAGTCCATGAATAATGTGATGAAAGCAGGTCAGCACAGGAAGGAGGTTGAAGTTGATTTACTGGTCCTGGTGCTGCACAATTTCCAAACGTTTTTACGTCTCTGAGTTCAAGCGTGCGGTGGCGGGAGAAGGAGAGTGGGTGGTGATGAAGGATTACGAAGGGCTACTTGAAGTTGACGACATCCACGACAACAAGCTCCAGATGGACATCGACGAATTGAAAAGTACTATCCGGGGTGCCCTACAACTGAATCCCGTGAGACCACCCCATCCGAAGCCTCGTCTTTCCTCCATCATTATGGCTGAACGCGCTGTTCTAAACAACGAGGTTAGTAAATTTAGAAATCGATGTCTGTAATTGTGATGTGAATGTATCATTTTCGTGGTGCGGTTCATCATGTTACGCCTACAGCTTCTCTATAGTCAAAGTGTAAGCTTCTTTATGTCAAGGATTATTAGGGAAACACCCGCCATCAAAGTATAAGGGAAATTAAAGAATACAATTTAAAAAAATTTTAAGGACTGCCCATTGATATCTCATGTCGAAGACAATATAAAATATTGTACTTTAATATTGGTGTTATGGTACAATTATTTCTACATAAATGATGAAATGAACTGTAAACTTATTTGTTTCAGTCTGGTGATAGGAAGCCATAGTACCAAATGTCAAAGGATTTCTGTGTCATGCTTGATATCATTTATTAAATATGATCTGGAAATCAGTTGGTAATTGGACTGTTCATCATCTACAGAAGACGGATTGCATGTAAGTCAGTATCATATGATATATGATTGTAGAGGCATGAAGCCATTGCACCTGAAGCCAAAGGATTTCTATGTCATGGAATCAGTTACCATATCAATTACCAATTATCAATACCAATACCAATCAATTACCAATATATCAATTACCAAATATGATTTGGAAATCAGTTGGTAATTGGACTGTTCATCATCTACAGAAGACGGATATCATGTAAGTCAGTATCATATGATATATGATTGTAGAGGCATGAAGCCATTGCACCTGAAGCCAAAGGATTTCTATGTCATGTCTGATATCAATAATCAAATATGATTTGGAAATCAGTTGGTAATTGGACTGTTCATCATATATAGCTGACGGATTGCATGTAAGTCTGTGTAATGTAATTTGCAGCATGCTATGTCCATCTACCCCATGTATTATTGCCGTGCAGTAAAACTAATTGATGTATTCCAATTTCTATTGAATTATGCATAGAATCAAATTGATTGCACTAGTGCAATCAATTTATATAACAACTATCAACAACAAAAGTACATATCAAGATTATACACTGCAGATAAAGTCAAACAAAGATAGAAACCGTTGCTCCGTTCTTTTGAATGATGCAAGTTGGTTTTTCACCAATGGCTGTCGCTGATTGAGTGCTGTTTGCTAATTTCACAGTAGCATCAACTCCTTCATTTGTCACACAGATCTTCTGAGAGGTGGAAGAAGCTGAACTCAATTGGCAGAAGTTTATCGCATCGCTCATTTTTTGCTGTTTTTTGGCATTTAAGTCCAAATAGTCAAGCTCGCTTTTTGACAAATCAGTATAATTCCACGACGGTAATGATCCTAAAGCGTTCCAAATGCTTAACTTATCAATGAAATGTCAGAAATATATAAAGCTTTGGGAAAGCAAGCTTCTGTAGGTAGGGCATAAATAACTTTTTTGATATCACACGACATATTTCAACCTAGTGACCAAGGCTATCTTGTGATATAAGAAAGTTATTTATGACCTATCACCAGAAACTTGGCCTTCCCCTAAATTTTGTATATTCAATCAATTATCAAGCCAATACATATTTCCACGATTACTAATTCTAATTAAAGTAGTCTAATTCTGGGATGATTTAAATAGTGTCATGGTACGATTTAATGACGTAAAACACACATATCACTTAATGCTCACGTTTTCAACAAATATTTCGTGAATTTGAATTTTATTTTTTCAGGTTCTTCATGTTCCGCGAAAAGGATCATTCATCGTTTCCGGAGATAAGGAGTATATCGTGAAAGTCTATCCCA
Organism: Prostheceraeus crozeri; assembly: GCA_907163375.1. NCBI lineage: Eukaryota > Metazoa > Platyhelminthes > Polycladida > Euryleptidae > Prostheceraeus > Prostheceraeus crozeri. The sequence goes on along the minus strand of CAJQUW010016564.1, from coordinate 36,092 downwards.
CCGAAAGTTGCAGTTGCCCTGCCATCACCTCATGCTGGCATGTTCTCGCGGTGCGAATCAGCCTGGGAGTGGAAACATCGAAGTCAATGAAGAAAGTCACCCTCACCAACATCATCAATAGGAGGAAGGGGAAAGCCGGTAAATCAGGCAGGAAGGCTCCTCGCACAGGTGATATAGATATGCTGGAAGTGGAGGCTGCTTCTGATTCCCAGGCTATCCAGATGGATGAAGAGCCAGTTGTCATCGAAGCTGCGCACGCCAGATACTTCACCCAGTACGTATATGCAATTTCCTCTGATATCCCGTAATCAATTGTGGACATTTATCTTCATGTATATTATGCATAGAATATGCTGAAGAACATCACTAGATACATACCGCATACTTTTCTGCTCCGGCTTTCTCTCCAATTCTGATGAACATGGAGCCTCTGATAGTACAGTAGTATTTCAGATTATGGCAACAGGTAAATGAAAGTTATTATTCTCAAAATATACTCCCATATTCTATAAAGGACTTCCTGATTTTCAATATTCAACAGAAATGAAAGTATAGTTTACCGACACTTTTCTCATCGGTGACCAGGGTAAATATGTGTAAAGGTACAGGCTCTTCCGTTTCAACTCAATTCAAAATTCCTTGGGCACTAACAACTTTATACCAGCTGAAAAGATCGAGTCATCGCTGTCAAATGTTTCCAAATGAAGCAGGTAGAGATGATAAACACAGCTGTGGCTCAAATTGACTTAAAAGATTTCCAGTGCCCTGAGGTTACAGCGTTTTATAACTGGTGTAGGAGAACAAATTCGAAGGCAAAAAACGCGATCATAGTAACAATAGGACGACATTTTTATGAAAACATATCAGAAGCTGAAAAGGTTTGAAGTTATTATTCGCTGCATGAAATGGGAAACCCATGGGAATTCCGGCATTTTTCATTTGGAATGGGACGGAAAAGTCCGTCCCACCAAGAAGCCTGACTATATGGTATTGACTTTGGACATACTCTTCAAAGCTGTCTCAGACACGGCGGATATGACATTGAAGTAATTTGTTTTATTAAATTACCGTTGGTTTATGCCTGACGATTTTTACTTACTTCTTGAGTCTGATTAGCAAAGAAATGTCCTAAATACTGTATGCATTTTATCAAATATTTATATTTACAGGATGCTCAATCCAACCAAAAAGACGTGCTGGTTTAATGCCGTCATGCAGTACATTGCATACGTATTCCGCCCAACGATCCTCAGGTACACGACAAAGTCGGTCGTACAATTGACAGCGAAGTTGAAGATGCCACTTGACCTAATAAAAGGCTTATGGACTTTCCTACAGTCCATGTGCGCAAAGGAGGTGGATGAAGATCGAAGAAAAAGCGTGGTGGTAAGTGAATGATATCCTAACGTTCAGTAATGATGCTGAAGAATGGAAGATGCAAGTTCAGTTCATATTAAATGAATGGCAGAATGATCCGGAATTATAATCCTAGTATCATTTAAATAACCATTTCAAACATATAACATCTCATAGGAGTTCAGGGCAAGTTAGTAGCTGCTGTTCAATACCAAATAAGCATGTCCAATATCACTCACCAATGAAGGTTGCTTACTTTACTTTCAATTCTCGTTTTTTGTCGTTCCATCGGAGTTGGGCTTACCTTCTAAAGGTCAAAGGTTACCGCATTTGAATTGCGACTCCTTGCTGTATGACAAATTGCTAAACAGCATTTAACACAGGCCAATGTGTCTTACTTGGTTTTCCTCATAAAGATTTTAATAATTTGATTTTGCTCGTGCATGTATAAGTTGATTGCGGCATATAACCGTGGGTATAACCGAAAACCTGGAACATAAGCTGGCACACCGGTGTAGTATATTTCAAATTCTCCCGTTGCTTTCCAGGAGCGAGTTTGTCAACACATGAAATGGGATTCCGGTGAGCAGCAAGATGGTTCCCTTCTTTACTGAGGTGATGGCCCCCATTTCTCGATACGGTAAGTAAATGAAAAGGAATTTTCGTACAGTTCTTAAAAAATGTCTTAGCACATTTCATCAAAATCGATGAGAATGATTGTGAAAGTAATGATCTTTTAGGCACTCTTAGGCCCCTGAAAATTTTAATTCATTCCATAGAATGAGTAGCACAAGAATACAAGTTGTATATGCATTAACATAATGTAGCCAAAATCTTACCCACCGGATTTTATATCCGTGCAACAGACATCAGACTCTTTCCATTTATTCATGCGTAAGAAGCATCCATGTGTCTCGATTGGTTATTATAAAAATTAACTAATTCTCTGCTTCAGGTATGCTATAATGACGACTTTCAATTGAATGTTTACACAGACGACATGTGACAACTGCGGAGCGAAGGTGAGTAAGAGCTTGACATTTTTCCATTTAAAGTTGTGGTACATACGCGCACTAGTGAAGTAGTCGACATCCTTCAAAAGATTGTAGGTGCACAGCACTTATAGATATGTATACTGTTATGCAATATGGCAGAGAAACATAATTTTTTAAGATGGCTTCATGTTCAGTTGTCAATGAAAAATTGAAGCATGTTCCTTCTTCAATTAACACCGAAATTGAAATATTCACATATACATGTTCCTAACTAAATGTAAGATTTTTGGATATCGTTGAATAGATGTATACACGAAGAATATCCAGCATATGCAACAGATGCATTTTGTGTCAATATCGTTCTTGCTTTCTTGACAGACGCGGAGTTCGGTGAGGGAATTCACCATTCAATGTCATCCATCGGATTTGACCTCTACCGTCACAGACTGTGTCGCATCGTTTGGGAAACCGCACATAATAAAGTAAGCACTTCATCAAAGTTTCTCAAAAATAATTGTGGAACAGTTGCACACAGTGGCATGGAACGATCTTTTGTCAGAGGGGGTGGCTTAGTGAAATATGCCTATGTTAATGAAGCAGGAGTTGTACGAGAAAGGACCCGGTATCTCAGAGTTACCAGTGATAAGGATGCCTTATTGCAGCGTAGGTAGAGCAATTGGTCAAGGCTACGATATGCAATCACATTGTTCATCTCAGAACTTTTCTCGTTATAAAAATTTTGAAAATTGGAACTAGGAATTGGTGACCGCTTAAAGTTTTCTTGTGGAGGTGGATGTACATATACGTACATGCATTACATCGACGTCATTATGAGGCTATAGCATTGCTCGTTTGGGTCATTAGATTGATTATCTGTTTCAACTTGCTTGTATTTATTTGACTTTGAAAATGTAGTTTATTGTTATCATAAATTATAAAGTAGACCTACGACTCATTAGATTAGTAAATAAGTCATCACGTGTATCATCACGTGTCATCGTACGAAAGATGATATGAAAGAGCGAATAATAGCGTTGCATGATATTGTATTATAATAGGTACATGTAACCTTTCTCTCCCTGGTACCTGGAGTACCGGTAGCCTACCATTCACATATTTAATGGAGTTCCCTATCCCATATGGAGATTGATTAATGTGTAATAGCACTAGTTCACCAAATAATGTCTGACGATCAAAACCTTTACCAAACGGAACAGAGACACCAGCAGCCGTCCCAAACCCGACCGCCGGTTTGAATACGCTAGCCGCTGGCCCCGCCTCCGCTGGCCGGTTTTCATGACACCTGCCCCGGGCGCCAAGAACCCGGTCGGTTGCAACCCTGGCTTAGTGTATTAACTGAGTAGCTACATGTACTTATTGTTACTGAATCGAAGAGTAAGGATAGGATACCGTCCACATAACAGGCGTAGGTTTCCTGATATTTCGCGCTACTATACTCCATGTTTCCTTAATCACGTTGTCACTCTTGTTGCTCAAATTTCATTAATCCCTATCTTTTTCACCTTAGGGAGTATTTCTGCAGCACCTGCAGGAAGAAAGTATCCGCTTCTCATCGCATGATAATTGGCGAAACTTCCGAAACATTCACTATCTACTTGACTCGTGATGTTAAGGAGAATCACTTCTTATTCTGGATGAGTAAGTTTTCTCTTGATGATTCATACTTCATATCATATACTTCATTCCATTATGCTTGCATTTTCAGTGTCGTACGCATCAACAAGATTGATTACGAACTGGTGTCCGTGGTCAATGTTCGGGTGTGGACAACAATGCACACTGTGAGTAATAAGCACTATAGTATTACCTGGAAAGTTAGTTCATCATTCATCGTTCTACGATCATGGTCATAATTATCGTGTTAATTATATTTTATTTCGTATCACTTACACTGGTTTGCTTTCACATCCTGTATGTAACTACGGTAGCAGACAGGTAATTAATTTGCTGTAATTGAATTACGTATTTGCATATCAATATAAGGTAGGACAATGGGAGCAGAGATTATCACAAATTAAGATGCTTCAATCACTAGCGGATCGGTTTGCAGTCAAGCAGAATGGGAACGTGCCTGCAGGCTAACACAGGGACCTTCATCCTACTCTGATAGTCATACGGAGGGGTTAATGCGAAAAAATCTGTGTACGTGTACTTTACATATGTAAAGTTATATATAACCTTATATTCTCTCTTCCAGATCTCACTTATGTGTTCAGCGGAGAATCAGCCTACAAGCTTGATGACGCATTGTGGGGAGAGTTGATATCAATAATACCCACGTGAGGAATGATATCGGAGTAAGTTTCTATAAACGAACTTTTCCAAACTGACAGTTATTATATAGCATTGATTTGAATCCATCATCATAGGTCATACTAGTCGCTAATGTAATTTGCCAAATAGCATATTTAATGACTAAAATTGCGGCAGCTTGGGATCCAATAAGTCTACAGTTTTTCCGGTTAATTGTTAAATATTTCCTCTGAAATGCATGCGATGGAATGGTGTGTTTTGAAAGTTAAAACATGGAAGGTGATGGCTTCCGTTTGAAAATGATTGAATGTCGCGAGTTCCGACTCTCTGCAGTAAAAAAAGAGAATTTTGATGATGCATTGTGTTATGAATGTCTGTAATTATTGACCCAAACACAAAAAGATGAAGTGAAAATAACAGGAGATTGTGAAACATAACTTTCTTATCTCATCTGTGTTAACGTATGCTGCTCCCATTTTTGTCGCCGAACTCAAAGTGTACAATCTAAGATTCGTCGCATTACGAAACGTGCTCACCATATTATCTGCCGGATTCAAATGTAAGTGCAACATAGTGAGCGATATTGATGACCTGTTCCAGCAAGTTAATTTCTTCTTTTTTGCTGAAATGTGAAAACCCACTTCATCCTCTGAGAGAAATTGTTCCTCATCGTCTGCATTTTTCAAGAAACTTTGCAATAGACGCTTTTCGCACCGCTAGAAGAAGCAACGCATTTTTTGTAAAAGCTTGTCTTGACTTCAATATGTCCTTCCAAAGCTGAGATAGAACTCTTGAGTAACTGCAACTTATTTTTATGTAAATGTCACACTTTACTCTCCAATATTTTGTATTAGCATTTGTATTGAATGATTTTTATTTTTTCATGAAATATATACACTTCACTACTACTACTACTTCATCAGTGAATGAGGCCCGTAGGAGGGTCACTCGAACATATCCTTTCATTTCACCTGAAAAAGTTAAATCGATCCAATTCACTGTATGTATGAAGTACTCGGAATCTTGATTTTGATTCTAGGGAAGGTTGAATAAAGCCCATCCATGCAAGACTACATATTACTGTATGATCCTAATGATGAAGGCAGAGCTACTGAGCATATAATTTTCGAAAATGCTAAAACCTAAATTCATTCGATGATTCCATAAATTCTTCCCTACATAATTGCTTGAGTGATAATATGGCTGTAGCCGTGAGTATCTATCTTACTCCACACTTCGCGATTTGCATTACATTTCTGTTTCATGACGGAGCACGACATGTTATCAATATGTTGAAAATCACTTACAGTTGACTTGATAACAATATTGTTACTACTTGAAACATTGTTTCTATTCAACACTACTCAATCAAAGTATTAGTCCCATGAATTGAACGGACTCTGACTATGAAACCTCCTTCAAATGGCTAATTTATCTCCTGAAATCTTGTTTTGCAGTTCAATTCAAGGATACTGGTTTATTCTAGAAGAGGTCGTGATGCTCCTCCGAGAAAGACAGATCGTGCAACTGAAAATGACGCTCCCAAGGGGAAGAAGAATCAGAAGATTCGACCGCCGAAGCGGAGAAAAGTTGACATTGACGACGATGATTTCTGAATCAACTGACGAATACTGGTTCTGACGACAACTTTTCGACCATGCTTTTCTACTTAGAACCATATCTTTCTCTACTAAAATGTCTACATATATACATTTGACACATCATGTCCTTACCATGTCTCTCACAAAAGATACTTAATCGGATGGTGTTCCTATTTGATCGGCAGTGGTTTGTATGTTTATCTGGGTAGTATTTGATGTGAACAACATCATGAAGAGAAGAAATGTCCGCCGATCAAAAGGATTCATTGAGGAAATTGACATTGGAATTGGAACTAGAAGAAAAATCGTTGAAATTTCACTATGTCCTCTCACAAAAACCACTTGTTCGGTTGGTGTTCCTATTTGATCGGCAGAGGTTTCTTTGCATTTCTGGGTAGTATTTGATGTGAACAACCAGGTGGAGAGAAGAAATGTCCGCCGATCAAAAGGATTCATTGATGAAATTGACATTGGAGTAGGCCAACTTGACAAGAAAATCGTTGAAATTTCACTATGTCCTCTCACAAAAACGACTTGTTCGGTTGGTGTTCCGATTTGATCGGCAGGGGTTTCTTTGCATTTCTGGGTAGTATTTGATGTGAACAACATCATGAAGAGAAGAAATGTTCCGCCGATCAAAAGAGGATTCATTGAGGAAATTGACATTGGAGTAGGCCTAGTGTAGGAGAAACTCCTGTAATTTCAACAAATAATCTCACAAAAACCACTTGTTCGGTTGGTGTTCCGATTTGATCGGCAGAGGTTTCTTTGCATTTCTGGGTAGTATTTGATGTGAACAACCATCTGGAGAGAAGAAATATGTCCGCCGATCAAAAGGATTCATTGAGGAAATTGACAATGGAGTAGGCCCTAGTGTAGGAGAAACTCCTGTAATTTCACAATACCTCCTCACAAAAACGACTTGTTCGGTTGGTGTTCCGATTTGATCGGCAGCGGTTTCTTTGCATTTCTGGGTAGTATTTGATGTGAACAACCAATCTGGAGAGGAGAAATGTCCGCCGATCAAAAGATTCATTGAGGAAATTGACATTGGAATAGGCCAACTGGACAAGAAAATCGTTGAAATTTCACTATGTCCTTCACAAAAACGACTTGTTCGGTTGGTGTTCCTATTTGATCGCAGGGGTTTCTTTGCATTTCTGGGTAGTATTTGATGTGAACAACAGCATGAAGAGAAGAAATGTCCGCCGATCAAAAGAGATTCATTGAGGAAATTGACATTGGAGTAGCCTAGTTGTAGGAGAAATCCTGTAATTTCAACAAGTCTTCTGACAAAAACGACTTGTTCGGTTGGTGTTCCGATTTGATCGGCAGGAGTTTCTTTGCATTTCTGGGTAGTATTTTGATGTGAACAACCAGGTGGAGAAAGAAATGTCCGCCGATCAAAAGGATTCATTGAGGAAATTGACATTGGAGTAGGCCTAAGGTAGAGAAACTCCTGTAATTCAACAAGTCCTTCTGACAAAAACGACTTGTTCGTGGTGTTTCCGATTTGATCGGGCAGGGGTTTCTTTGCATTTCTGGGTAGTATTTGATGTGAACAACCATCTGGAGAGGAGAAATGTCCGCCGATCAAAAGGATTCATTGAGGAAATTGACATTGGAGTAGGCCTAGTGTAGGAGAAACTCCTGTAATTTCAACAAGTCTTCTGACAAAAACGACTTGTTCGGTTGGTGTTCCGATTTGATCGGCAGGGGTTCTTTGCATTTCTGGGTAGTATTTGATGTGAACAACCAGGTGGAGAGAAGAAATGTCCGCCGATCAAAAGATTCATTGAGAAATTGACATTGGAGTAGGCCTAGTGTAGGAGAAACACCTGTAATTTCAACTATCTCTCACAAAAACGACTTGTTCGGTTGGTGTTCCTATTTGATCGGCAGAGGTTTCTTTGCATTTCTGGGTAGTATTTGATGTGAACAACCAGGTGGAGAGAAGAAATGTCCGCCGATCAAAAGGATTCATTGAGGAAATTGACATTGGAATAGGCCTAGTGAAGAGAAACTCCGTAATTTCACAATCTTCTCACAAAATCGACTTGTATCGGTAGGTGTTCCGATTTGATCGGCAGAGGTGTCTTTGCATTTCTGGGTAGTATTTGATGTGAACAACCATCTGGAGAGGAAATATGTCCGCCGATCAAAAGGATTCATTGAGGAAATTGACATTGGAGAGCCAGTAGTAGAGAAAACTCCTGAAATTTCACCTTGTCCTCTCACAAAAGTGACTTGTTCGGTTGGTGTTCGGATTTGATCGGCAGGGGTTTCTTTGCATTTCTGGGTAGTATTTGATGTGAATAACATCATGAAGAGCAGAAATGTCCGCCGATCAAAAGGATTCATTGAGGAAATTGACATTGGAGTAGGCCTAGTGTAGGAGAAACTCTACCTGTAATTTCAACAAGTCTTCTCACAAAAACGACTTGTTCGTTGGTGTTTCCGATTTGATCGCACGAGGTGTCTTTGAATTTCTGGGTAGTAATTGATGTGAACAACCATCTGAAGGCAAATGTCCCGCCGATCAAAAGGATTCATTGAGGAAATTGACATTGGAGTAGCTAGTGTAGGAGAAACTCCTGAAATTTCACCAAGTCCTCTCACAAAAAACCACTTGTTCTTGGTGTTCCGATTTGATCGGCAGGGGTTTCTTTGCATTTCTGGGTAGTATTTGATGTGAACAACCATCTGTAGAGAAGAAATGTCCGCCGATCAAAAGGATTCATTGAGGAAATTGACATTGGAGTAGGCCTAGTGTAGGAGAAACTCCTGAAATTCACCAAGTGCTCTCACAAAAACGACTTGTTCGGTTGGTGTTCCGATTTGATCGGCAGGGGTTTCTTTGCATTTCTGGGTAGTATTTGATGTGAACAACCATGAAGGAGAATAAATGGTCCGCCGATCAAAAAGGATTCATTGAGGAAATTGACATTGGAGTAGGCTAGTGGAGAAACTCCTTAATTGTCAACAAGTTCTTCTCACAAAAAAACACTTGTTCGGTTGGTGTTCCGATTTGAATCGGCAAGGTTTCTTTGCATTTCTGGTAGTATTTGATGTGAACAACCAACTGGAGAGAAGAAATGTCCGCCGATCAAAAGGATTCATTGAGGAAATGACATTGGAGTAGGCCTAGTGTAGAGAAACTCCTGAAATTTCACCAAGTCCTCTGACAAAAACCACTTGTTCGGTTGGTGTTCCTATTTGATCGGCAGGGGTTTCTTTGCATTTCTGGGTAGTATTTGATGTGAACAACCAGGTGGAGAGAAGAAATTTCCGCCGATCAAAAGGATTCATTGATGAAATTGACATTGGAGTAGCCTAGTGTAGGAGAAACTCCTGTAATTTCACAAGTCTTCTGACAAAAACGACTTGTTCGGTGGTGTTCCGATTTGATCGGCAGAGGTTTCTTTGCATTTCTGGTAGTATTTTGATGTGAACAACCAGGTGGAGAGAAGAAATGTCCGCCGATCAAAAGGATTCATTGAGGAAATTGAAATTGGAGTAGGCTAGTGTAGAGAAACTCTGTAATTTCAACAAGTCTTCTGACAAAAACGACTTGTTGGTGTTCCGAGTTGATCGGCAGAGGTTTCTTGCATTTTGTAGTAATTTATGTGAACAACCAGTGGAGAGAAGAAATGACCGCCGATCAATAAGGCTTCATTGAGAAATTGACATTGGAGTAGGCCTAGTGTAGGAGGAGAACTCCTGTAATTTCAACAAGTCTTCTGACAAAAACGACTTGTTCGGTTGGTGTTCCGATTTGATCTCAAGGGGATCTTTGGATCTCTGACTCGAAGTTGTAAGTTTAATACTTTTCTAGCAAATCGCAGCATATGAAGCGAATTTCTGGACGAAGTCGATGTTCGTTATTGGCCTGTTGCGCATCGACATTCTACGTTTTCTCACATAATGGTAGAAACATCATGGTTTTGTTCACGTGTGGATTTGATAGGTGAGAGCTCTCTAAATTTTTTGGGAAGAATTAGGGTGATGTTGTATTTGATGAGTGAATGTGTCTTTCGATCACAAGAATTCCTGGACTAATTTGACTAGCAGTCTACGTCAAATGCGTGCGATGTTTTATAGAATTTACACAATTGAGATCACAAGAATATTCGAAATTATGGTCTGGATTTGTTCTGTGTTCGTGTGGATGTGTAGAAGCGCACATTGTAAGGAAAAGCTTGCTGGTTTGTGAAAAATAGAGTTTATTCGTTTTGTTTTAATAGCTTGAATTATTTTGTTGTACTTTTTATCAATTTTTTAAATTTAGTTGTGGATCGGCTTGATCGGTTGTGATCGGATTTTATACCCATCTCTTAAACAAACTCACGAGATTAGGTTTCGATCGGCGCGAATCGGGCTGCGATCGGATTTTTACACGACCCCCGTTTACCTATACCCATAATCACTGGCTGTTACAAACAAACTACAAGTCAATGAAAAATTGATAAAGTACAACACAGCCATAACTCGAAAATACACAATTTATCAAAAAAAAAAACCAAACTTCACACACGACACTACCACTACTCCAGGCAATAGCGCAACACCACCTGTAGACCACCACTGCACCAACACTCGCTCAACCAACCAATACATTATCCCTAATCATTACATCTAAACACAATTTCACACAAAGTCCCCAACACCCAATCCAATTTTCAGCATAGCCAACAAGCGGCCACTATTCACTCAATCAAACCAACCAACAAACAAAATAAATCAACAACACCTGCCTTCTAAAACACCACATACCAACAAAAACAAAAACCAAACACCAATTACACACAAAACAAATGCACAAAAAAAATACAAAAAAAAAACCAAACCATAAACAATACCAAATCCGTTAAATAAGTAAAAAACACAAAACACAACAAAAATAAACAAAAAACCAAACCAAAACCTCAAACATGATAACGCTCAAGCTAATGCTTAATGATCTCAAAGGATGCTCAATTCAATCCCCATTTCTCCTGCGTGCCCTGAAACGGACACAGCAGCTCTCAAAGTTGACCTACATTTCACAAGATTATTTTAAAACTAAAATTTTAATCAATCTCCTCTACTGATTGAGTGAATAAGTTTGACCGCGTATGGCTATGCGTTGAAATTAGTAGAGCGATGATTTAAATTTCGTAAAATCGTGAAATTAGGTCACTTTGAAGCCTGCTGTGTCCGTTTCATCAGGGCACGCAGAGGAAGGGATTAGAATTTGCCGCATCCTTTGGAATCATTAGCATTAGTTTTGAGGTGTTGGTTGCTTGATTGAGTGAATATGTTGAACGCTAATGGCTTATGCTTGAAATTAAGTTAGAGGCATGATTAAATTCGTAAAATCAGTGAAATTAGTTCACTTGAGAGCCTGCTGTGTCCGTTTTCAGGCACGCAGGAGGATGGGATTGAATTGCGCGATCCTTTGAGATCATTACATTAAGCTTGAGGTTATTGGTATGCGTTGATTGAGTGAATATGTTGGCCGCTATTGCTATATGCTTAAAATTTTGAATATGGTTTGGGATTGTGTGAAATTGTGTTACTGATTAGTATAATGTATTGGTCTTTTGAGCGCCGTGTTGGTGCAGTGGTGGTCCTACAGGTGTGTTTGCGCTATTTGCCTGAGTTGTGGTTTTGTCTGGTGAAGTTAGGTTTGATAAACTTGTGTATTTCGAAGTTATGGGTGTGCTTTACTTTATCAATTTTTCATTCTGACTTTTGCTTGTTTTTTGTAACCAGCCTTTATTCTCCCTTTGTACATATGACTCGAGTCACTTTCCCAACTTATATTAAGTGTTCGTTCCCTTCTTTGTGAATATTCCCGAGGGAATTAGGGATGGCTTTTACCCTAATGTAGTACTGAGGTCACGTGTGGATAATGCCCATTTGGTGAGTTACCAGAGCTGCCGGCTCAATCACATGTAAATAAGCAATTAACAGTTTAGCCTATTAATGATATTAACCCGTTGTTAGAATGCATCCATTAAGCCATTAGAACCCACGCTACCAATCAAAGGAACCGTTCATTACAACAGGTGGCAGCGCTGTTAAGCACAGGGGGGAGCGCTAGTATTTTGGTGCATCTTATGGATAGAATTCACGCTCTATAGAAAATTCACTGCTTGTTAGAAATAGGCTACTTACTAAACCCGGCAGCATTAATAAAAGCTATTATCACTGTTTTTTCTTCTGGCGGAGCCGGAGAAGGTATATAGGCCACGTAGGACTCGTTTTCTTCCCAGTTGAGGTATTTCTTAATCGCTGTTCAGATTTTGAGACAGAGGAGAATTTTTGAGGCTAATTGAATGTGTGTCAAGCTGATTGCACTTACCGATGTACGCGCGACCCATGTTGAGACCAGGGATCCCAACAAGCTGGAATGGGCAACAATATGTCGAAGTTAACTGCGTTTTCCCTTGCGCTGCTGCGGCGTGTGAGTATTGTGTTGCGGTATGTGATCCGACAACGTCCCGGAAATCAGCCAAAAGTAAATGTCAAATCTGCTCAATTTTGATCGAAGTTCTTCCAACCGGCTACATTATTGAGACCGCCGAGATTTTAAGCTTGCAGACCCATCGTTGGCGATGCCAGATTGGGCCCCTGCAACTCCGGTAATGAGTTTGCTACAGAATTCAAGTCAGGTACGGATCCGACAATCAGATGACCTCAAGGACCGTCTTCCGGTGATTGCTAACAACTCCCCTATTGTGAACTCATTTCGTTGTTACATAGGGAGAACAGCAAGGTCTCTTTCGATACGATGCCATGAGCATGTTCCTAAGTGGCTGGTGGAGGGTTGCATCGGCAGGTCTCAGACTACCATCTCTGAACATGTTCTAGCTCGTGATTGCGATCGCTCAGACCTCCTTCGTAGGTTTTGAAGTTGTCAGCCGTTCCCGTTTTCAGCGCCTACTGCGCATTTTAGAAACCCTGTAGATCTGACGTGATAAGCCTACTCTTTGTAAACAGATGAGTCACGTGATCAACCTTTTTCTGTCGTCTCGCGTTCTGGCAATAACGTGCGTGTCTCTGACAAGCGTGTATTGTCTGTCGCTGCATTGAATGTTTTTACCTGCGTGTGCTGCAGCAATTTATCACTTATTCGCTGGGTGCACTCGTGATCAGACGAGCCGAAACATGTCGGGTTTCTAATGTTGTTTCTTGTCTTTCCTTCAATATACACATCGTACTGTGAGCTTTTTTTTCAAAAAAGTCACATTCACAAAAGTGCCCAATTTTCAAGAAATTTTCGATGAGTCGGATAGCCCTTTTTTATAGTATCCTCGAAGAAGTATGGAGCTTGAAAACTATCTGCTTGAATGTTCAGATTAGAATAATGTTAAGATCGTAATTTGAATGAATAATATTTGACTGTTCGGCAGACAAGATTTGATGTATTTATTCATGCTATTATTCCATCATCATCATTTTAGAGGAAAAACAAGTGATTTTGCCACCCTAGCAAAAAAGTGACAAAAATCCATAATTTTGGAGTGAGACCCCTGTAACAGCTGTTTTGAAGAAGAAGACCCAATCTGTAGCGTGACGAAAGAAGAAGTCTTCTCTTTTCTAACTGCCACCAAGAAAAAAAGTCGTCAGTCCCGAACGACATCGTGAATAAAATGTTTCAGCACACTGAGGAAACCACGACCAGATGGCTGACGGCGTTTTTAAATTTGATCTTCTGTAATGAGCGAATAAGGACTAAACATGGTCTTCGATTCGACTGCGGAGTGTGTCGATAGGGAAGGTGCTCGCCTTGAGTGTGTTAACAGTTTCTCCCATCTTGGTGACGCTTTCGATAGCTGTGGAAGCGTTGAGTCAGCACTCAACGCTCTAATTTACGAAATCGAGCTCATTCGAGGTCCGGAACGATTCTGTCAACTTGACGTGGTGTTTAGCAATTTACGCTCCTTTACAGAATTAGAATGGCAACATCAATGGACACTTCAGCATCAACAGCATCTGTCATTTCTATTCAGCCAACAACTGAGAAGATCATCGGACACTGTGGATGCTGCAAGCAATCATTAAAAGAAATCGATCCCTTTCTGAATTGTGAGAAGTGCGACAACATTTTCCATGTCCATTGTACTTGTCTTCCAAACTACGAACTAATCAAATATTTTAAACTGAAAAGGAAATACTGCTGTGAAACTTGCATCATTAACACACACTCCACTGAGATAAAACATATTTTACACTCAATACATTTGTCACAACACGGAAGAGAACATTGTGTAGCATTGCAACACAATCACAGAACACACAAACAGTCAATCAGATATGCAGCACACAACTAAATAACACTAAACTCGAGAAAGAAAAAAAGAAACTTCAAGGCGAGAGAGAAGATTTATTGAAGGCCATAAATGTGTACGAAAATGAAATGAAAGAGAAGGATGATCAAATTAGAAATCTGCAAATAAATGCTGAAGCTGTGAATAAAAAAATGAAGAACTCTCGAAGCATTGCTCATTTGTAAAGAAGATGAACTGCGAAAAATGAGACAAGAAATAGAGCAACTGAAGCTGAAAGCCAGGGGAGAAGAAAGAGGAAGATATGGTTTAATCGATGAAAGTAGTGAAAGTGAAAGCGATGATGAAAATGAAATGAAAAATGACATTAATGAGTTATTGAAGAAAATAAATATGATCGAAAAAAAATCAAGAAAAATACGGAATTTAGACAACAACAGCAAGAACAGCAACAATCAGAGCATCAGCAGGAAGATCAAGAACAACATCAACCAGAACATCAGCAGGAAGAGCAAGAACAACATCAACATCAACGATCATACCGGCAATCGAGATTCAACAACAGAATCATAGCCTGCTACTGCTGCAACAGAAGAGGCCACAACATGCAAAACTGCTTTCATGCCCCATGGAACCGTCGGAAAAATAACTATAACCGAAACAGATACCAATACAACAGTAACGGAAGATACAAAGATGAAAGACAAAGATATGAAAATCAACAAACGCACGACAACCAATATAGAAATGAAAATGGAAGAAATCGAGAAAACAGAAGATTTGATCCTGAAAGAGAAAGAATAACACAAGAAGAACGATTTAGAGTGTCAAGAGTAGAGGATGAAAATGGACGCAGTTATTACACACCGACCCGCCTCGCACACACAAATACCAGACAACACACACCCATAAGACCTTATCTTTAACGAATCATTAGAAGGAGAGGACGAAATACAAAAAAATGATGAATTAAAAATCAGCTACATAAATATAAACGGCTTAAATAAGAATAAAATCAACGATACTGATATGATCAAGGACATGTATAATGCAGACATAATTTGCTTCTCAGAAACGCATTTGAAAGAGGAAGATGACTTTCCAACTATAAATAATTATTCAGGTGAACATGCAACGGGAAAGAAGTCACTGAAATCAGGAAGAATTTCTTCCGAAGAAACATCAAAGGCATATCGGTATATTTAAAAGACAATTTGGATAACTTAGAATTTTAAAATATCGTAAATGAAAACGGAACAATGATGATCACAAAAACAAATAGTAAAAAAGACGGGTGCTTATCGGATATATATTAAATGATATGCTATAGAACCAATAGAGAATCAAAATATAAAGATAAACAATTTGACCATAATATCAAAAGTCATGTTCTCGAATATAGAATGGAAAACATAATAATAATTGGAGATTTAAATGGCAGGATTGGTAGTAAAAACGATAACAAAAAGTACGGGTTACCAGAAAGAAAATCAGACGATGAAACAATCAACAACTATGATCATGATATGCTTACTTTTTGCAATGAAACTAATTTAATTATTGCAAATGGAAGATTTGAGAATGATGATTGCTTAGGAAAATGTACATTTCATTGTATTCAAAATGATATTGTAAAGAAATCCATGATTGACTACTTGATCATATCAGAATCCATTCTTAATATTTTAAACTATTTTGAAATTGGTAATCCCGTTTTGTATACTGATCATTCACAGATAAAAATTAAATTAAGATTATCATCCACTGACAAAGTGAAAATATTGAATCCAACGCCTTTGTTTAAGGGAATATTTACTTTAAATGGACAAAAGAACATTGTTCAAAATTTGATCAAAAGATGTTCGATATGAAATGCCTAGACTTATCAACTGAATTAAAGGTCAATCCTATGAATGCGAATGAGATGTATAGAGAACTGCTAACAATAAGGAATAGTGCTAATAATCCTGGAACCAAAATTCATAAATCAAAATATTCCGAAAATATAACTCGATTAAGAAAAATTTATAGAAAAGAAGTTACATTATACAAAATGAATAAAACTGATGAAAACTTACAAAGGTTAATGTGCTCAAGGAAAACCGTACAAAAAGAAATAAGAAAATAAAAGTGGAAGATGAAAAATGATAATTTAGAAAAATTGATATGCTAAAGAAAACAATGATCATAAAACATATTGGCATTTGATAAACAATAATAGAAAACGTACCATTAAAAGTAATTTAAACTCTACTAATTTTTTACACGAATTAAAAAAATGCAGATATGCCTGTACAACCCGTAACATGCAAGAAAACCTTCCAACCAAGAACCACAATTTTAGATGAAATTTTAGACAGCGAAATAACAATAAATGAAATTAAAGAGAATTTAAATGCTTCTAAAAATTGCAAATCAAGTGGTCCAGATAAACTTGCATCAGAAATGTTCAAAGAATCCGAGAGCACTTTGCCTATACTGCAACTGTTATTCAACCGACTTTTGAATGATGAAGATGAAATCCCATTTTCTGAAAGCTGGATAATGCCGATATACAAAAAGGCAATAAAAACGTTACATATAGCTATCGACCTATAAATTTGAGTTCAAATATAGAAAAACTGTTGACTAAAATTATGAATGAAAGATTAAATCAATGGCTAAAAGAAAATAATATCATTCATCCAAGTCAGACAGGATTTCTAAAAGGATGCTCAACGATGGACAATATTTACGTAATTAGAGAAATGTTACAAATCTACAAAAACGGTAAGCAGATTTTATAGATTTTATCAAAGGCGTTCGATTCAATTCCCAAAACAATACTTATAGAGAAATTGCGTGTGTTGCTTCCTAAAAGAAATTTTCTCCACCTTCTGAATAGATCAATCACTGAAAAAAGATACAAAATACTATATGATGGCGTTGAATCTGAAACATTTGATTTACAAAATGCCTTACCACAAGGAGACAGTTTGTCACCAACCCTATTTTCTATATTCATGAATTCCTTTGCACAAGAAATTTACTCTAAAACTGAAGACACAAATGCCGCGAAAATTTGTGATTTCTATATACCATGTTTAATATATGCAGATGACATTCTCCTAATGAGCAATAACAAAGCTGGTCTAATCAAACAACAAGAAATAGTTTCTGCTACAATTTCTGCTACATCAATGGTCTTCAAATTAATTACGATAAAACGAATGATTCATGATGATGTTCATGAAAATGATTTTATAAATATCAGTTTGAACGATCATACAAAACAAATTGAAATAATAATAATAATAATAATTCTTTATTGTTAGTACAAAAGCGGGACATAAAATGGGAACATAAATTGTTAAAAGAATATAAATACTTAGGATTTTGGATTTCAAATAATACTAAAAGGCATTTACTTTCACTTTCTAAAAAAGGCAATCAGTCTGTTTATTTAAGTGCTAAAAAATTAAAAGAACTTGGAGACGTTAATTGGAATAATTGTAAGAAACACATTTGAAATGTTAACTTTATCAAAAATGCAATATGGTGGAGAATTTTGCTTCTATAACAAATTAACTGAATTAAATAAAATACAGTTTCAATTCTACAAACGTTTCTATCATTTGTCACCTACAACAGCAACCTATCGTTTGATTGGTGAGTTTGGATTACTACCTTAAGAATTTTATTTTTATAAAGCTGCTATCAATTTTTGGATCAAAATTATGTTCAATCATAATAATAGTATTATAAAATTTTTGTTTTGACCAAATTTCACGAAATTTAACTGACAACAAATATTTGCATACATGGTGTTGGAGAATACGAAAGCTGATCAAGCAAGTTAATCTGTCATACCTAGATGAAAGCATAAAAACTTAAAACATAACTGTCAGACAATGTAAGAATACCGTTAAGACCAGGTTGACTGAATATTTTAGAGCCGAATGGATAAGCGATGCTAAAAGAAGCAGAACTGGAACTGATTATTTGGAATCAGCACTATCTGATTGCTCCATGAAGCATTATCTGACTCTTGATTTACCACATAAAGATATCGCACCATTGTTGAAAATGATGTGTGGAAATCATAATTTTGCGGTAAGAACAGGAAGTTATAGAAATAGGTTAGAATATGAAGAAAGAATATGTTGTTTGTGCAATGATAGAACAATAGAAGCTGTATTTCATTTCATTTGCGAGTACTCAGTTTACGGAGATATCAGATCACGTTACACACCATTTCTTATTTATGTTTCGAAACTAGATTTCTATGGTATGCTACAAAAACTAAATATAGGAAGCGTTACAAAATTAAGTAAATGCATCAAAGCTGCAAATGACGTCAGAACAAACGCAATTTGCAATCACTCAAATCCGGTTGGAACAGTGATTGATTAACTGAATGCTACTTACCTACATGCCACAAAGAGTGAGACATCGCATTAGAAATCTCAGTCTAATTTACGAAATCTAGCTCATTCGAGGTCCGGAATGATTTTATCAACTTAACGTGGTGTTTAGCAATTTACGCTCCTTTACAGGTGAGATCATTTACATTGCTCTTTATTGATTTGATTCATGTTGTATACGTTACTCGATTACTTGAATAAATTACGTTCCGGACCTCGTAATATTTAGGATTAAATAAATTAACATAAATCATGTTGGGATTCCGTAAAATAATAAGAGTTTTTAATAGATTCATGCCGTTTATTGCTCGATATAATAGCTGTATTATACTCCATTGATTCATGATTATATAGCAACCATTGAATTACATATACAACATTGACTGTCCTCTCCTTCCAATGTTTTCAATATCTAATGACCATTTATCATTATTCTATCATTTGTAAATATCATTTTGTATCACCGTATCATCGTACATCATCATCTCGTTTTTCACTTTTCACTGTATCATTCATCTTTTCACTGTACATTGCATCACCTAACGTGTTTTCTTGGGAAAGAAATACGTTCTGATATTCTGATACTCAGCAGTAGTTGCAAAAATGAAAAAATGAGAAGGTAAATTTCATGAGCTGCGGTCCTTCTTGTCGTCAGAAGGACCATCTTTGAGAACCAAGGGTCGTGTATATTCAGCGTTGCCACCGCTGCGCGGAACCTGCGCGGATGAAGGTCTCAGAAAATATTCTTTTATTTAGTGTTTTAAATTTAGAAGAGATATGTTTTTGAAGTACCGGTAGCTTATTTCTTGTAAATTTACAATTAAACAATTTTTATATTAGAACCATTGCTTTGACTTTATTTAACATGATTCAACTATTAGGCTATCGATAAATATGTAGGTAGGAAAGTGACTTTGATTTGATATCGATTGATATGGTTTGTTAAGTTTTAAATAACGTGCTTTCATTTACTCGTACTTACGATAGAAATAATAGCAACTTAGTTTAAACTCAAAACACATTAGCGCCGAGCCTGTTATCGATGTGGTTGAGCTAAAATGATTATTCGTATCAATGAACTCAAAAGAAGCAAGTAGGTCAATATTTTTTTCTAAATTGGCTCACGTTCGCGGAAGTCATGGTACTAGCCAATTTCGCTTCAGGGACGAAGCCTTCAAATTTTTGAAGAGAGAAGTCAATTTTCTTGGGAAGTGATTTCAGTAGAAATATAGTTAGTTTACTTCAGCAACATTTAATCATCGTAAACAACACCAATATTTTTTAAGTGCGACCTGCACTGAATAATTTCGCAACCGAAAATCGACTTGATATTTTCAAGTATCCTTGATTGATTTTTCCCTTTTCCTGCTATTGTTGTGTTTACTGTTGCAGTATGTCTGTTATGTGATTGTTGACGTTTAATTTCAGTTCCTATGCTTTAATCAGCGTATAGAGTATCACAATTATAGACGTTTTATTATTCATACCTTATCACAGTATTGAGATCTTCGTTGAGACATGAATATTCTAAAGCGTGTAAACTTCATCTTACATTTGCATACTGTCCTTTTTATAATACGATGATACTATCCGTAAAAATTGTAGCAGATAATTTCGAGGAACAACGAATTTGTTCCCAAAAATAAGTGCTCACAGATAAAATTCCCTAAATCATAGTCTTGAGTTTAAACCTTCATTTATACTACCCTGCATCGATACACTGCCTGTGCGGATAGGGTCTCGAGGCCCGGTGTGTGTATATGGAGCCTGTCTGCGACAAGCCATGCTGTACGACTATGAGTCAAGGCCGTTGCTTTCATTCCATGGAAAGATGCTTGAGCTTGTGGAGATGCGAATGCTGCGGTGAATGTGGTGTCAGGAAATATCGAACAGGAAATCGAATGACAGCATCAGAAAAACATTAGGTCTTGACAAAATCAGAGACATAAGTCTAGTAAGAAGTCAAAGACTTCGTTGGTTTGAATGCGTTTTAAGAAGAAATGAGTCAGAGTGGATCTGAAAAGTTATGTGGATGATGATAGAAGACCTGAAGCGTGTTGGAGCCCAGGAAGCGGACGCCCACGATCGGCCGAAATGGAAGTCCATAGTGAAGCAGGACCCGTCTAAGCCATCATCTTTCGGAAGCAAGGACCAAAAAGGGATGAGTGATTATTTCCCGTAAACAGTGACCAAAAAGGGATAAGCAGGGTTCCCGAGCGACAGGAAAACACGGGGAATTTTTTGCCTGTCTGTCAGTTACAGGGAATTCTCTGGTAAAACTGGTATTTTCTAGTAAAATCTGTAAAATGCAGAGAATCTGTGGAAGTGCTGTCATCAAATGAGCAGAATAATCTACAGACTAAAAATTAAACTTTACTAGGATTGAAATTAGACTATAGACCAAAAAATTGAGTTTTGAAAAATCGATGCATTATTAACGCGAGTGATCTTACTTTTGGTTCAATTATTTTGTGCATTTTTCATTCGTACAAAACTGCATTTGGTGGAGACCTACGGTTTGGAAGTGATATAAACGAAGGAGTCGTTTCATTGGAATGCTAACTTTTCGGATTTCTACTGAAACTTGTTCCTGAAGGTCAGTATGATGCTGCTATTATGCTGTGATTATGTTGCTGCAATTCTTTCAAGAAGACTTCAAATGGACAGTAGAACAAAGCTGATTGACTGTTGCCGAAGAAACACATGATTGGCTGTTTACCAAACAGTTAACATGCTAGCTCACATGTCGAAATACATTGTATGTCATCAGAATTGACAGACCTATTAAAGCTCAGATTGGATGCAAGTAACTAATCATGCTATGACAGTGGTATCACAAACATAGGTCGCGAAGGTTTCTAGAATAATAATGGTTGAGTTGGAAATAGTCAGTTTTTTTCGAGAATTTCTAAATTTCTAGAATTGGTCAAGATGTTAGTCTGGGATGGGTCTTAATAGGGATCGTAATTGGTCTATGTTTTTGAGCACCTTTCCTTTTGACTAACTATTTTCTCCAACTCTATGATTCCGAACGCCGGTTTTTTTGTAGATGTTTTTCGTATCTTTGTTTTTGGACACTATTTTTATCCACCAGAAAGTGGGCAAAAAATTTAAAATGATTTTAAGATATTGTTTTGAAGCAAATAAAGCGTGACGATTTTCATTTTTTCTTTATCCAAGGTATGTGTATATTTTTCATGTAAAAAAAAGTAGCGAGGCGGAATTAAAAGCGTTTTTTGATGATGGTGACTGAGGTTTCAAACAGCCAAAATAATCTGGATATGATGAGTCTAAAATTTTGTGCAATAAATTTAGTTTTTTAGTGCAGTTTTTTAAGGTTTAGATCTGGTTATAATTTTAAGTGCATATGTGATTGTATTTCAAGGTTCAGCCCATGGTTGGGTGTAATTGTGATTTTTACTCCTAAAAATTGCTTTAAAACTTTGTTTTAGTGCTCACAAACATATCCGGTACGTATTTTTTTCGCTGCAGATGAATGACAAAATGTTTCCTTTTGCATCTATAAGAGCATCTTATATGAGACTCATATAATTTGCTAAACATGTTTTCTTCAATTTCACTATTTTGTGTGATTATAGAATATTATATTTTGATGTATATTTTGTTTTGTTAGTTCACAGAATATATTGACCCAGCATACGAAGAATCTAAAGTGTTGAAGTTGTAGCATCATGGTACCAATATGATAAATACATGGGCATAGTATAAGACATGGAACATATGAAAGAATTAGCAAGGAAAAGCAGGGAAAATTATTTCCGAAAATTTATGATAACCCTTGATGAGTGAGTTGAACGAAAGAACTCAAAATTTAGCAAGAAGCTTTGTAGACTACTGCTTTTTGTTTTTAAATTTATTAGCGGACGTTTAATCTTCTTAAGGCATGTGTCAATCACTATACTTTATAGAAAACGTCTAATTTAAACCTTTTTAATTCATCAAAACTACATGATTATTAGAACACGCTTAAAAATTACCGTGATTGGCTGAAACAAAGCATTATCTGCAATGTTTTTATTTCATAACTTGTTGTACTTTATCAAATGCAAACATAACTACTTGCATGTAGTAAAGTCTTTTCACTAGTCTTTCAGTACATGATATGAATCAGCGATTCCTGCCTAGATTAAGAGTACCCTGCTTTACAACGTCTTGTTCCCGTGAACTCAAGAAAGAAAGCTGAATCGCATTTATAGTGCATACGAACTCAATTACTGCTCGGTTCTGCAGCATGATAATTGTTTCCACACGTTGGGGGCTAGACGAAAGCGATACGTACTACCTATCACATCTACTGATTATGCAAAATGTAGATGGCTGTCACATTCCATGCATATACGTGTAGGCACTCAGTAAATTATCATGTACCTTAAATAAAATATAGGAAAGGAGACAGTAGCTACTCCTTTCCTCTTACATCTTCCAGTCTGTGATGAAGTTTGCTGTCCAACTTTGCATGAAGGCCCTCGAGAACATTTCCGTATTCTTTTCATCCACCCATTCTCATCCTTTCGAGACTGACTGAGTCGAAACCTGGACCCTTTCCGAAGCACGCCCTGGACTATCCTACCAACTGATTCGCACTTTTATTAAAAAAATGGTGCTTTTACTTTTTTTGAAGAAAGTTGTTTTATAAGAGAGCTTTGAAAAATATGAATGTGCAGAAACAGACGGAGTTACAATTTCAATTCATGATCCTCCTATAACTCTATGCATCAAGGATGAATTTTTGTCTTTTTCAGTCTATGAATGGCAACTCGTCGAAAAGATCAGCCGCAACGGAGTAGCTCACACAGTCAACTGTGGAATCCGTCCAGGTCTTCTATGGATGCCCCGTTGGGTCGTTCAACTTTCGGCAGATTCTCCAAAACACCAATGAAAAGTAGTGGAAGTGCTTCAACCAGGGCAACTATAAGTGGTGGCCGCACTTCTCGAACACCTTTAAGACAAATGCGCCCTTCGAATAGGAATACATTTGATGGACGAACCAATAGATCCAGTCTCATAAAAGGCGAAGCCCAAACTTCTAAAGATCCACGTGATTTGAAGTCAAAAGCTTGGCAAACGTCAGCTATCATCGCTCTTCTCGATGTAAGTTGAGATCGATTATACTTTCACTTATCATAGATTTTTGTTTCATGACCGAAGCCATTTTTGAAGTTCACTCAGTTCCCCGTTCATTAGGCGAATTCGGTTGTTAACTCTGTTTCCCGTTTTAATTTTGCACAAGCCATTTCAGTTCACTAAGAGAAGTCAGCTCGTATTGTGCTTATCGAACTGTACACGGATGAGGTGCTGTTAAATCTGTTGAAAAGTCGATGCTTCACAGTCAACTACTATGGCTGATTAAACTGTTCATCATCATTCTGTCGAATTAATTAAACTGTTCATACATACGAGTATGCTTGTAGAAGTGCTACTACAAAATAGGCTTGGTTTACTAGACGATCTATCGCTTTAACGTCACTACTCTTCATACTTGGGGCTTGGACGGTGTTGACACAATCAGACTTTTCTGGAGCGCTGTAGTGCTTTTAGTCCGGATGCTCTTCCTGCCGACTTTCAATGACTTTCGGGACTCGAATCTCTGGACCGAAAGATCGCTAGACCAAGCAATTAACCACAGTGCCGCGGAGACCACTTGACGATCTATCGCAGAGATATTTAACTTTTTCAATATCGACTGCTCTCGCATTGTCTCTGTTATTCTATTGTTTTGTTGAATGGCAACACGCTGAATTAACAACTAAATTGACCGCGTCAGTTTGCTTTTCTTGTCATGTTGAAAATTAAATGCAATAGTTGTCATTAATAAATTAATCAATATTCTGATTTCTGAATATTCATTCTTGTCGACTTTGAATTGCTACATGATTAGACATGAATTCAGGCTGCTTTTTCTAAGGAGGCTATTTGTTTCTTCTGAAATCCAGAAATAAGGAATTCTATGTGATAGTAAAATGTTTCTTTTTTTAATTTATGTGATTTCTAAATTTGAAAAATCGCAGCGGGTCTTTGCATTGACTTGAGGAGGCACATATACTGATGGCTATACTTGTAGCCATACTACTAGAGCCAAATGCCATTTTACATCCTTACAACGAAAAATTGTAGACGTTGATGTCTCTAGTCATTTGATAATTTTTTCTGTACTTGTGAAGATGCCATAAAGGATTAGCTTATCTTGATTGTAGGCATGTATGAACACAGTGAGCGTAATTTTCCGTCTAATTTGTTGGGTCACGAGATTCGCCAAAATATCCAATATAAAATAAAAGGGGTAGGGGGTTGGGTTTCAGCAGGCTCTGGAACTTTTTATTTTATTGGTCTTGGAAGTTACTTCCGTTTAATTATTTATTCATTCTTAACTTTCACATTTGTTCTATTTGAATATGTGGTAGGCCTATGCCATATAATGAGCCAATGTTGTGTTGATTGAATTGTAATGTAGGAGTAGGCCTGTTGCATCACTACGATTAACATAGCCTACCTAAAGCTAGTGATTAAGTCGTGGCATGTTAACATGCTAATTAGAATTTGAATGTTTTTGTCTGATGTACTATGTCTCTCATGAATTACATCTCGTTATATAGGCCTACAAGAGAGTTCTGGAAGGTTACACTGTTAGGTATCGTGACTAAGGATAAGACTTCGCATTTGCGTTTTTAATACATAGTTCTTCCTATTCTTTACCACTGGTTTTCTTTACATGACCATGATGTACATACTGCCATGTTTTCCTAGAAATGAAGTTCCGGAAACGTTGCAAAAGCTGATTTAACAACCCTACTCGAATTATCTATGTGTAATTAACATCATTGATAGCTCTCCGCACCCACTTTTCCCTACTACTAATTTTCCGTCTATTCGATAAGCGTGCGTTACGCCCACTGTATGAACATATCAAAATTATTGACATCGATTTGTTTCGTTAAGATGCTCATAATTTAGTTTAAATATGCGTCTTGTATGTCCTTTGGCAAAATATATTTCGACTTGAATTCCAATATAGAATTACACTTTTACTTCATTGTTCACCATGCATGGTTTTCCACACATTTTTTCAGAGGGTTTTTAATGCCTAAAGAGCACAGGGTGGTTATTGATATAAATAAAATGATGTCTCGGTCACAAAGGGACGTATGTAGTTTTTTAAAAAATTAAAGTATAAGAAAATTGCTTGTTTTTGGACATAAGGATTTAATTTTGACATTTTGTACATCAACTATAAATTTTTACTTTCTTTGGCTTTTTTTTTCGAGTTTTAACTTTTTTTGATACAAAATTAAGAATATTTGGCGCCTTTCTTGATTTTCATCATTTGATATCTTTTGAACATTCTGACATTTCTTTCCAATGTATCAGTTGCACTGCACAGGCGCATCGCCACAGGTAATGATTGTAAAAGATACAGACAAGCTTGACATGCAACTCACTAATGCTACCTAACCAGAAGCCATTATCTGTCAAGCAAAACGAATTTTCTTTTTGCAGATGCAGCGCGACTTTGACGAATTGCCAAAATGTCGGCGGTAGAATTATCGTAGCGTTATCCGCTTTTTTTGTTTTGCTTTTGAAGAGACAAAGAATAGAAATAGAAGAACTTCAAAATGTTACCGGTAATCAATAATATGCTCCCGAACGACAGTTTACTTTTGGATTTCCAATTTAAGAACGGACGAGACAAGGCTCGACGAATGCAAGAAAAAGCCAGGAAGACCAACTGAAATTGGGAGACTGCACGAGAAAAAATTAACAAAAAATTGTACCGAGAGAGCGACGAATAAACAAACGAAGGACTGCCTCGCTGCACGCCTAAATGTAGCCAAAGGTTATGGTTTTATAACATCATGCAAAAAAAGGAATAAGAAAACTCAGCTCACGATTCGTTCCCTTAACTTTTAGTCAATGAACTTTTGCCAGGCCTGTGCATGCACTGAAGACAGCCTTCGTCTTTATGAAGAATTGTGAATCTTTACTCCCACAATTCAAATACGAGGATGAGGATGAACAAACCACTGTATTTGCCAGAAGACGTCCGCTCTTCGCAAGAATACAAGTTTCCTGGGAAGAACAGACACTCGAAAACTTCGTAAAACAGCGACGTCACAGGAGAGGTTTTCAGCTTGTGATCTTTTGGGACTGGCACGGCCTTGTTCGACTTGGAGTTTGTCGGTCGAGGGGACAAGAATCGATTCCGAATTTAATCTACCCAAATCAAAAATGCTCGAAGACGTCGACGTACATACTCCACGTGACAGATTGTATTTGCTGCACATAATGCGCCCCGATTCATACGAGTCAACGTCGCGATGCAGTAGAGTCAGTGGTGGGATTTGTACAACTCATCCACCGTATAGTCCTGACTTTAGATCCCACCAGC
Source organism: Prostheceraeus crozeri (assembly GCA_907163375.1). Taxonomy (NCBI): domain Eukaryota; kingdom Metazoa; phylum Platyhelminthes; order Polycladida; family Euryleptidae; genus Prostheceraeus; species Prostheceraeus crozeri. Next base: position 8,786 of record CAJQUW010016564.1, on the reverse strand, counting down.
TATTTGGCTTTTTCGACACCTGAAAGGGCAGCGAATTGAAAACAAAGAGGATACAGCCGCTGCTGCTACGGATTTTTTCTCTCGTCCCTTACAATTTTTTCGCGAAGGACCTTTTTGCAACATGTTCATAATCGCTGGCGAAATGTGTGGAGCAAATGAAGTTACATCTATCGAAAAACTTAAATAATTTTTTGTATTTGTAACTTACCTGTTTTTTGATATAAATTTTAGACAAATAATTTCTTTTTTAATGATAACATTAGGTTGTAGCAAGCTACAAAAAAGCGCCAAATATTCTAACATTTGTATCATGGAAAGAACTCGAAAAAAAAAATCGAAAAAAACAGTAAAAAAATTAAAATACTCAAGAAAAAATACAAAAATTTAAATCCAATGTCAAAACAAGCAATTTTCTATACCTATAATGGATGCTCTTTCCAAAAAATATAATTAAAATATTGTAGCTTCTTTCATATCGAGTCCGGATACTTTTTGACGTCACCACGTATGTTGTAATTCCATTTATAACTAGTTGCCAATCGTGATTTTCCATAGGCCGTATAAGTATTTTTCGAATTTTCATTGTGCTATATGCATCTGAGGTCACACTGAATATCAAATTTACCGTGCCGGATGAAGAGCACTAGGCAGAACGATCAGAATGATATTTCCTCTGCCTTAAACTGTCAAATGCATTGATCCATCCCTTCTAGTTGACTTAAACATCGCATATTCGAAGAATTTCACGAAAGCGAAGAAATTTCCCAAGCTTATGTGTGTCATTGACCAATTCCTCGTATCGACTTTCGCATAATGAAGCACTAAGACATCATGAACGAAGCAAAAGCTTTTTAGACAAATCGCAAACAACAAATGCCACATCCTTCACGAAAAGACTGCGAAGCCAATACAGTGTGATCATGTGCCGAACTTTGAAAAGAAAGAACTCTTTTCCGGTATGCAACTTCATTGATAAATAAAGACGTGAGTAGAGCTTCCCATTGAGACAAGCCATTTGTCGAACTTGGTATCTTATCATACCTTACGTCCTTCCTGCTTTTCCTTCATTTTCTGTATCGATTGCTGTTTCTTTTACTTGTACGAGCAATTGATAACTGTTTTGTATTGATTACCATTTGATGAAAAACAGATAAAACGCATAGAATAATAATGGAGACGCCTTTTTCAAGTCCCCAATCTCACTCTTGACATCTGAATAGGGAGAAGCAGACCTTAGAACTACAGAATTAAATATTTTGTTTATCTGCTTCGGTTTGCTAGAAGTGTGATTAATACGAAATCGACGGCACATCGAGGAACCTATTAAGTGGGCAAAAAGGAATTCCTAATACCTTACAGAGATAGGAAAAAAGTCGTGCGTCGCTTGCGGATTAATGTGAGTTCCAGCAAAGTGCTTCGATTGCCAAAATTCCTTCAGATTCGAAGAATTCAGATCATTGCGCACAAGTTTTCTCCATAATGTTGGCCCTTCCGATCATTATTAAAAAAAGTAGCAGGCGTACGAAAATTAGTTCACTTGATGTTTTCACATCCTCTCCTCGGCATTTCTCACTGTATAGTGCATACATTGAATCGAATGTTAGCCACGCATCGATGTGTGTTTTGGTGTGTGCGAAGTGATATCACAGCACGCACGCATCTCTCACTGGTTCTGGTGTCCTCTGCTGACAGCTTATTGTTTGCCATTTCCAATAGCAAGCGATACACGAATTATCCATTCGAGAAGGAGCAAGTTGTCTAATTCTGTGATGTGCCATTTCGATATTAAGGTTACATACAATTCTTCCTTTCTAGGAAATCGAAGCGCGCGCAGATGAATCTAATTCTGTGCTTAGAACATTAGTAGAGAGAAATTAATTCTGATCGCACGTCATCTCATGAACGCCAAGAACTTAGTTCAATGCAACAGTAGCTAATAAGAAAGTCCCGTTCACTGACTCACTCAAAAGATCGAATGCAATCTTTTTGGTAATTGGTGCTTATTGGTTGTACTAAGTAAATGAAATTTTACACATGTTTAATTTGTTTCATCTATCCAGTAAGGGAATGAAAGGTTTTCAATTTGAATTCTAGAGTCATGCACTAAATCATTAAACTATTTGATCTGATACAATCATTTTATGCCTTCAGTGATATTTTTAGTCACTAAATCACAATCAAGTTTCCTTGTCGTAGTGAAGACCTACCTAAATGGAAGATTAGAAAATGTGATATAAAGGTAGGTCATTTTGCCTGACCGGCCATCTGCAGTCGGCGGTCAAGTGTTTCAGAATTCAATGTATTTGTATTCTTCAGTCAATTTTCCGACGCTGTTGGGGTCCCGAAATCAATATTTTGTGTCGTCGAAATGTTCAATATCACACATCCAGTCAGTATGTTCTATTCAACTTTAGAAAATATCTAAATGTCATTATTTCGTTAGCCGAATCTACGTTAATGCTCGGCATATGCCTTACCATTTCTAGTCTTATAATTTCCTGACTACCCTCAGTTCCCATCGTCTGGTATGTTTCTGTCACAGCAAAAAAAATGAAAACTAAACATTCGTGACTGGATTTTAACAAGTTTTGGACAATAAAAATAATCGATTTGAAGAAGTTTCAAATTTCAGGGATGGTCCGATGTGACAAAATGTGACACAAGCCCTGAAGTTGCGGACCATCCCTGAAATTTAGAAAAATGTCATCATTTATTTAGTCTGACCTTTCCATTTTAGTTCCTGGCAAAAAAAGGTTTCAACAATGGACCACATAAACCTTTATCTCGGAGAGCTCTGACATCGCCATCGACGAAGGAATTTAAATCCATATTTGAGGTATGATACATCCGAATTTACAGGATTACATGCATTGACAGCACAACAGATGTGATGTACATTCATTTATTGTTTCAGTTCATGGTGGGCCATATTACACCTAATTACACTATTGGCGCAACGGGATTGAAGCTTGAACAGGAAGTTCACAATGTGATCCGCGATTTAGGTTACAATTACATGTTGAATAGACAACATTTAGCCACCGTAGGAGCGCCACATTCCTGGCCGTACGCTTTAGGAGCACTGGATTGGTTGCGCGAACTTCTGGAGATTGAGGATGCCATTGAATTTGGAGAAGGTATTGGCTATGTGGAAGATCCTACCAATCCATCAGACTTCATGATGGCAAACCCGGAAGTAAGCAATGTCAAAATTTTTTAATAGCAAAGATGGTCCAATGTGAGAAGATCAAGGATGAAATACAGTATAATCTCGCTATGACGCACATGGGATACAACGTACTATAGCTTATAACGTACACATTCGAAATTCCTTGTCAAATGCTTGATGCACAGAGTTACCCTTGATGTAATGATAATAATAATAATGTGCTTATTCAACAAATGAGAATCACAAATGACAGAGTAAATCACCGACATGTAAAGTATGCAGAAGTAATAAATTTTACAATTTTTTGTACAGAATCAAACTTTCAAATTAAAGAGACAGCATGCATAGGACAGGAAAGAAGGGGATCGCCTAACTGTTAAACACAGAGGCATGCGGAAATGTCCAGAGTTCCGCAGGCGAGGTGGAAGAAGAGCTTGCAAATGATGATCAGAAACCATACATTTATGAGAAAATCTCAGAATGATTATATTTCTTTTGATGATATATATCAAAAAAATATCCCAAAGAAGACAATCAAAACTCAAGATTTTATCCCGACCGGTTTACGTCCTATCATAGGACTCTTCAAGGGATTAATGCATATATTTTTTGAAATTATAGCACAAGTACATATACATAGATGTCAAAGTTACATTAAAATAATCGTCTATAGGATATCTTCCGGTCATAGAATGCAGGTTTGTTAGTAAAATTAAGGTAATTGTAGCTGTTATAATAATTATGTCCATTATAAGGATCATTATTCCTATTTGAAGTTCTCCAATTATTTTCATTATGATTCATAAGTTCATTTTCCTCATTATATTGTTGAACCCTCCAATTATAGTTAACATTCCTGCAATTTCTGTTTGAGTTATCGTTTCTTTTAGTTACGTTATTATGTTTCTTATTATACATGCATCTGTTGTGAAAGTTTGAAGAATGCAATTGTTTATATACACTTTTGCTTTCACTATTAATTGATATCATGTGTCTCTCTGAATTAAAAAATGATCTCTTCTTCTGCCAAATTACTTTGCTTGTTTGTTCTTCCCCTTCTACCATTTCTCTCCATCGATGTTTTCGGCGGTCTCCTTCCTCACTGTTATAATGTGCATTATAAAAGTCTGATATTTCATCATCTATTTCTTTCACCACTTTGTTCTTAATATCGGCTACCAGTTTTAGTCTCTTTATTTCATATTCACAGTCCTTTAAGCACATTTCTTTTCTTAGTTCTTTTTCTTGTGTAGAATGCTGAGAGACGGGATTTTTAAATAGTTTCTTTGGAATCTTTACGTTTTCACTATTCAAAGCTTTTTCATAGATTTCCGCGATAGAATTGTTTTTCAGGGCGTCGTAAAAAGCGAATTTTCGCTGGTTCATCTTTTTCTTCCAATCTAACTTTGGAGTTTCAATTCTCGTTAACTTATTAGGAGGGTTCAACAATATAACCCTCAACTCGTTGGAGGGTTCAACAATATAATGAGGAAAATGAACTTATGAATCATAATGAAAATAATTGGAGAACTTCAAATAGGAATAATGATCCTTATAATGGACATAATTATTATAACAGCTACAATTACCTTAATTTTACTAACAAACCTGCATTCTATGACCGGAAGATATCCTATAGACGATTATTTTAATGTAACTTTGACATCTATGTATATGTACTTGTGCTATAATTTCAAAAAATATATGCATTAATCCCTTGAAGAGTCCTATGATAGGACGTAAACCGGTCGGGATAAAATCTTGAGTTTTGATTGTCTTCTTTGGGATATTTTTTGATATATTATTTGCCATTTTTGTATATCTCTTTTTATATATATATATATCATTTTTCTTTGATAATCAGGCATGATGTTGCAAGAGCAGACGGACGGACATGTGAATGTAACGGACATTTAATTTGGTCCCTTCGGTGTACGTTATAACGAGATTATACTGTATAACGCGCTAAATTAGACCGTACATATCTCGACGATTTTGTGCTGAAGAAGCAGTTGTCCAAACGAGTGAATATGCATTGCTCAGGGAATAAGTGGATACCTTAAAAAGCTTATCTCGATGCCATTACATCTAACTAATGTAAGGAATTTCATTAAAGGAAATATCCACTAAGCAAGTAATACATGGGATGGTACTCGAGATTACCCTCTAAGTATGAACTTTTCCCAATTTCGTGGAAGGAGGCAATATCGAACTGAAACTGTTACTTAGAAAACCTCATTGCCCCACTGTTGCAACAACGAGAAATTCGGCTGCCTGATTCATGATTTTACTTAACTGGATGTAGCATTAATGGTTCATGTAAAACGTTAGATGACCTTACACACTATACTTTGCCTGTCAAAAGTTCTTTAGGGGTGGATATCACCTTTCAATTATGGTATTTGAGTTTGTAGTACATGCAAGATCGCTCAAAGTCGATGGCAGGAATTAACTTCAGAAGCGTATGATAATACTGGCAGTTGGAATTCATGATCATAGTTGGTTAAATGAAACAGTGATGATGCCACTGAGGTCTTAATACTTTTGATAGTTTCCTGTGGGCAAGAGCTGTGAATTTGATGATAAGTGCACCTCATTTTTCGTAGTTGACCATCAATAAGTCAATAAATGTAAGATGGAAGAAGATGGAGAACATGCATGTTAACAAAAACATTAGTGTTTCAAACATAAATATAAAAATTCAGACATCAAATAGTGCATTTCTGGCGTGCGGTCAATTTTCAATAGCAAAAAATCGAGTTCAGGAAGGAGAGGAGAAAAATTTGCTTCTATAGGTCATTCAGTTTGTGTTCTCAGTAGTAGACTGTCGCAACTCTTTAGCTTTTTGAAGGAATTTAGCAATGCATTCAAGATTATTTGGAATATGCGTGTTCATCAACTTGTAGAACTCAGTTGTTCTTTCGCAATGTATTTTGAACATTCAATCATGAAACGATGCAAATTTTCTACCCGTGAATCACTGCATTGCTCACATCGACGTTCTTCATGACTCAAACGAATTCCATAAATGCCGATGACAATTTCTAAGTTGTGGTTTAATGCTCTATACTTCAGTATGATATTGATATAGTTATAATCGATATCAACATTTAGATATGACTTAATAGTATCCTCAAATAGGCATAGCTCCAAATAATTTAGCCCAGAATTGCTAATTTTTGCTGAGGATATCCATTGTTCCCTATGATAATCAGCTAATCGACCTTTTGTAATCTTTAAATATAATTGTTTATCAACAATGAACTGTGTATCCCATAATTGAGATAGGCTAAGTTTTATAAGCAATTGCTTTTTTCGCCAGCACCACGTGTATCAACTATCGTGTCCGCTTGAAACAATATTTGAATAAATCGCCTTGTATAGCTTGTAATGATTCTTATCCAATAACATATCGCTAATTTATAAAAATGAAAACTCGTTAATGTCAAATAAATTAATAAACATTTCTATTTACTTTTAGATTCGGAGACTGGTTTCGCTGGAAGAAACACGAGGCTATGCGCATTATTTAGAAACAGGAACTATACCCGAATTTGACGGCTTTGCAGAAGAATTAGACCGTATTGTCCTTGGTGATTTCGGTGAGGAAGATCTTCATGATCTGCGAAAGAAGAATAAAGAACTATGTCAAGCTTGGGAAGTAAGGTTATCACAGGACGACGACATGCATGAGGTCCGTGCCAAGTTGGATGAACAACTAGAGATTGAACATGCTGTTTTGGAGCAGCAAGTCTCCCTTGAAACGGATCTGGAAACTATTGCCACAGAGATAGCAGAAGCAAAGCAGGCGACAGAAGCAAACAAAAAACGCAAGTTATTTCTGGAAGAAGAAATCATTAAAGTTCAAGAGAAGGTGGATAAACAGCCCAAGCGACGAGAGGTGAGTGCCCATTAAATCGTGAACACGAAACTTAGGTTAAAATCAATCTTTCAAGTCAGATTTGCATTCGATTATAAAATGAAACTAGTAAAATGTCCTACATTAAAAAGTCATTTCATCCATTTCACAAGTTATACGTTACTTACAATTGAACATCAGAATTCCTAATGAATGATATCCGTTTTCGATTGATTTGAAGTTTGTGATAGGGTGGAGGACGTGGGGCAGCCCGGAGTAACGGAATTCAGCGAAATGCGCATTCATCCCTTAAATGGTCCAGGAAGAATATTTGGTGTTTTTTTACCACTTAGTTTAATCAATGTAATTTCTACTTCTCCGAATATAAATGCACAGAATTAAATATTTTGTTTATCTGCTTCGGTTTGCTAGAAGTGTGATTAATACGAAATCGACGGCACATCGAGGAACCTATTAAGTGGGCAAAAAGGAATTCCTAATACCTTACAGAGATAGGAAAAAAGTCGTGCGTCGCTTGCGGATTAATGTGAGTTCCAGCAAAATGCTTCGATTCCCAAAATTCCTTCAGATTCGAAGAATTCAGATCATTGCGCACAAGTTTTCTCCATAATGTTGGCCCTTCCGATCATTATTAAAGAAAGTAGCAGGCGTACGAAAATTAGTTCACTTGATGATTTCACATCCTCTCCTCGGCATTGCTCACTGTATAGTGCATACATTGAATCGAATGCTAGCCAAGAAAGCGATGCGTGTTTTGGTGTGTGCGAAGTGATATCACAGCACGCACGCATCTCTCACTGGCTCTGGTGTCCTCTGCTGACAGCTTATTGTTTGCCATTTCCAATAGCAAGCGATACTCGAATTATCCATTCGAGAAGGAGCAAGTTGTATAATTCTGTGATGTGTCATTTCGATATTAAGGTTAGATACAGCCCTTCCTTTCTAGGAAACCGAAGCGCGCGCAGATGAATCTAATTCTGTGATTAAATGTCTTTAAGCTTACTATTTTTTTTAATGTCTTGGTATATCAGTTGAAGAAGGTAATTATGTGGTTACATAATATCTAGAACATCAGGATGGTTTAAATCTATCAGACTTCAGAGTTCTACTCCGTTTCCAGGTGACAGTCAATGATAACCGTTGGCGGAGGTATGTGTTGATAGCTCGTCGCTTGTAGTGAAGTCATAAACGATTTAGGTATGTAATTAGATAACGGTGCATTTTATTAAAGCAATCTATAAATTCTCTCATCAAAGCATCTGATGGAAGGGAGTATAACGTGCAATACAACTCCCGCTTTCGTTAATTTCAAAGATTGCTGAAATGTAAATTTATCTAAATGTTCGCCGGTATAACGGCCTGTTCACAGAGAAAGGATCATATAAAAAATTTTCAAAAGTTTATTCATTTAAGTTTTTGTGGTTTCTCACTCCAATACCATCAATTTGCGTTCCAGAGAAGCTATCTATATAAAATCACGAAGGTCTGCTCTGAATAATGGAGATGTATCTTTCAACCCAACTCTATCTTTGACTTTTGAAAAGTTTTGTATCATCCTTCTTCCGTCATGCCGTCGGAAATTTAGATAAACTTACATTTCAGCAGCAAGGCTTTATTCTGATGTTAGTTTTGATTGAGTTTCTAATTTTCAGTTACTGCTAAGTTTTAACCATACTATCTTATTTGTATCACCATAGACATTTGCATGTAGCGTTCCCATTAATCCTTAAAACTATT
>CAJQUW010016563.1:0-21597 GCA_907163375.1 Prostheceraeus crozeri | reverse complement strand
TTAAAGGATGCTCATTTTAACTTATGTCCACGTTTTAGATAGGAGTGAAAATATCTTGGTAATTTCATATTAAAAATTGTAATACTATGCTTAATCAAATAAATAATCTATTGCAAAGAGAGCGCTAGATGACTCTGAGACTACATGTACATAGTAAAATACATGTTGTCGGAAAACTGACTATGTAGGTGGCATTATTGGACTAATCATGTGGACTTCCTTGTTATTAAAATCTCTACTATCTATGAGATCCATGAAGATATGGACATTATATGCTTTATGTTGGCCTAAAATATCAAATGAAATTTCGCCAGTTAGGAGTCATTCTAGACCGCTTAATCTTTTTTCATACAAGGAAGTAAAAGGTCAATAATGTTTTCAAATTGTCAACGCTGAAGCATTCAAAGATTTGGGGTTAGTATCACCTATAAGGGACTTCAATAATGATCCCACTTGGACATTTGATGACAATTTTGTCACTTGCAGCTGGCACGTCCGTTGGTTGATTTTGTTCATTTTTGTTAACTAAATTCACATTACTATTGGTTAGTATGTTTGATGTTACTTTTTGCATGTTTGTTGGAGTAATCATTGTAAGTCAAAACACAGTCTGAGCGATGACCAGTCACTTTTTTATGCCATTTCTTATTCCGGTGGCATTCATGATTCTGGTCACCGTAGTTTTTCTTCATGACTGATTACTATATTGGTCATCTTCTCCCGCAGCCTCCATCATGTTTCGTATGGTTGCCGTTAAAGAATTGTGTCCCAGATGTTGGTTCAAAAACCAAGATTGGATGAGGCTTTGGATGAGGCTGGAGGAAGAACGCATTGGTCGTATCGTTAACAGGACGCAATGAACTGTAAAAGATAAAGAGATTTACCAGGCACTTTGAAGGATCATCACTTTTGAATACAGTTACTGTTTTTGGCACGACATGATGTTCATGAAGACCTCCCTTATACGTTTTTGATATATCCTCCCTGTATTCGAGCACATCGTCACCCTCTCTTCGAGTCAAGGTCAATTGAGCATTTTCTCCCCATTTTAGATTGCGTAGCCTCCTTTCCCCCACGAAGCCCACAATTAACTCCAATCAGGTAAATCAACGTCCTCGTGAGTTTTCGAGGATTATCGCGACCGAGATATTGTCTCTCCCATACACCGTGTTTCTGTCGGACAGGGGCACCGGCTTCGCCTGCTTCTTACGTTAGGAAATCCAGCAGCGGTATGAACTTTCATGGCTGCGGTCCAACGAACTCCTTGTTTCCAGGAAAGCAGGATCATCAAACACCTGTAATGACAAATTAATTTGATTTTAGAATAGATTAATTATGATATTACCGTACTTTAGTTCACTATGTTTTTTAACTCGGTAGTTTGTAATGAAAGTCGACCATTGCAAACAAGTAATTTTTTTCCACTATCCTCATTCCTAGTTTTCGAAGGAAAAGTAACTATATTTATTTCATAAAAACAGAGTTAGTAGCATCACGAACTAAATAACAATAAAGTTACACAAGTAATTGAAATGGCAAAAGTACCCTTGAGAATGTGCGGGGCGTACTATGATAAATTTATGAATAGAGCAAACATCTTTATAAAATAAATTCATCTTTTCAATCAAAAAGCATTTATCAAATATTTCTATTAAACTAAATTGCATGCTATTAAGAAAAATTGATTCCACTTTCAAACTCAAAAGAAGCACTTTCACTTCAACCAATAAAGGAAACTTTTGCGATAAACATCAGTTACAAAAAAAGAAGTTTAGTATTATAAAAGATTAAAATTCATTCCTTCCTCTTGTATAGGCCAACATTTTGTGAATAATATCTGCATGCATGTGCATAACACAAATATTGATGTAGAGTTTTATTAATATGAAGACTAGAATGCTACTTGTTCAACATCAGCTAATCAGGAACATACATTTATATATCTACTTGTATAGGCTACCCAAATTCCTTTGCCTATATATCTTATTTTTCATAGTCAGTTGATCATAATTTAATTCTAAAATGACTACGAGAATAAAAATTAATAGAAAAACCATTGTGGAAACTTGCATTACTTCACAAGATCGATTTAATAGAAGCTATATTTTTTTCCAACTTTATGGCAGTTTAAATTTATGATTAATTTTTTTCCACATTTTAGCGTCATAAAAAATCGTCTTTACCTTCCAATCCAACTTGCGTTCGCTTCTGATGTATCTTTGGATTCCGCATAGTAATAGTCGTAGAGTTTCACAACCGGGTGACACATCGCCAATCTTCTTTCTAACTTCATGAAAGAAAAATTTCAATGCCAGGTTCAAAGTGACTTTGGAGAATGAACTCCAATTTCTCATGACCATCGCTTGAACCGGTTCCGATAGAAACATAAGGTCCTCTGAACCGTTTTCTAAAATTGTTGTATTTCTTTCCTTGAGCCCGTCGTCGAATACTTTTCTTGCCCAGTAGTGTAGTTCTGATTGCATGGTGTTTTGATGGAATGGTGTGTCTTCCGTATCTTATTCAGCTCTTCAGGTTGTAATAGGTGTGGCGTGTCTTTTTGTCATGATTTCTCCTTTGACCGTGTTGCTTTGCGATGGTAAACTATCTTAAAAGAAATGGCCTATCCGTCTGACCCTAGAATGACGTCCAAAAACTTTGATTTTGAATTTTGAATGCAGATCAGTGACCTAAATGAAAGAAACCATATCCATAGAATTAGTACAGATGTACCTATCAAAAGGGTCAAATTTCTAGCTATCTTTGATATCTTGATTTCCAACATAGACGTCTCTTGATTTCCCAATACTTTCTTCTTCTTCTTCTTCTGTTTATATTTAGACAATTAGAAGTCTATGACTTAGAAATAGATTTATTAAGAACGAAGCACTATGAACGGAAATCCATGGACATCTATCTACATTCTCAATTTAGAAAGGACATTTGATCATAGATAACAAACAATCATTTTAACAAATTGTCCCTGGCATTTTAACAATATTGTCCCTCCATTAACAAGCTGTCCCTCTCTCTGATTAGCTGAGATGAGCATCCTTTAAGTATGTTACAGGAGGATATCTCTATGACTGTATGGGAAATACCTCGGTGTATAACTATGTTTAAACTATGCCAGTTTATCTAGTAATGTATTTTTTGCTATCTAGAGATCTCATTAAATCCCGTAATATCCCTGTCCCTGTTAAAACGAGGGGCAAATTAACTACGCATAGAAATCCCTCATATTGAAAAGAAGTGCATAGATAACAAAATATAATCAAATAAGTTAGCAACACCAAATAGCATGTAAACTCAAAACAGTCAGAAAATAAGATTATTAGCGATGAATAAAATCGAACCTACCAAGGGTAAGATACGAAGTCAGAACTCGAATGATACATTACTGCCATCCGGTTGAGTAACACTGATCTTCTTTGGCGTGATGCCCAAACCCGAACAAAACGAGGCAACGTCGAATGGCTTTGTGCCACTAACATTATTACCAACAGGTTCCACAACATTTAAAATCGAACTTGACGTGGAAGCAACAGTGGACGAGCTCAGTACCTCTGTGGCTAGCCTCATCCGCTTCTCTCCTACGGCGTTGTAAACGTCTATACATTCAGATCGATGACCGGTCACCGTCTTTGCCAATTGCTTGTCGCCTGGAAAGAGTTTTAAAAGTCTCAAAGTTTATTGTTTAACTAATGAACAAATTTATGAGATAGACATACTTTAAAAATATAATTACTGAACTACCAGTCTAACTACAGTCTCTATACACATAACGTCCTAATAAATTATATCAATTTCTTGTTCAAATATTTCAAAGAATACTTAATTCAAATCATTTGTTACAACAATATATATTTATTATTATATGTTTTATATTATAATCATATCATTTTATATTTTCATATTATTTTGTTATAATTATTTTATTATATTTTCAGCAATACATACAGCAATATAAAAACTTATTTTCAATAAAATAATGCAAGCAATTCAAATAAACCATTAAACGTTGATGCGAGTATAAATCGTAAGCTTTTATGCCACCTATGCTTACAGAAAAAGTTCAGTAAAATTCGGCAGTAGACCATTATTGATACATATAATCACGCTTAAATATTTATATATGACAAAAAATCAAAATGAACAATGAATATTTCATTACGGTTTCATTGACTTGCCCGTTTTTACGATTATTTTATTATATTTTCAGCAATACATACAGCAATAAAAAAACTTATTTTCAATAAAATAATGCATGCAATTCAAATAATCCATTTATTGTTGATGCGAGTATAATTCGTAAGCTTTTATGGCTCCTATGGTTACAGAAAAAGTTCAGTAAAATTCGGCAGCAGACCATTATTTGATACATATAATCACGCTTAAATATTTATATATGACAAAAAATTAAAATGAACAATGAATATTTCATTACGTTTCATTGACTTACCCGTTTTTTCGATTATCCTCGTGACCGTTGTGCGTCGGCCGCTTTGATTGCTGTAGTGGCGATCGTCCTCTCCTGCAGCTTCCATTATCGTCCGAAAGGTCATGTCAAGCGTATTGTGACCCATCGGCGAAGATAGATACCATCGTACGTTCGAATAGTGCGAATGCGATTGCAAGAAAAGCGCTGTCGTAACACAATTTTGGGGTCGCTTTTCGATCATGGTTTTGTAAATTTGAACGGTACATCGACTGCGATCGGTAATAGGATAAATCTTAACACGTTTTGGATCTACATTTCGATCTTTAAGTCCACACCTTTTCGTCTTCGACACTTTTTCGTTATACTCTAAAACCTCTTGGTCGTCATCTTTCGAATGTTGTAATTCGCTCTCAGGACCAACTGTTAGCTCTCGGATTTCCTTTCCTCCTCGAAGCCTAAGTGAATAGCTAGAAGATAAATCAATGTCCGGTTCAACTTTTTGGGATTATCAATACCTAAATAACCTCGCTCCCACAACGATTCTTCTTGTTGTTCGTAATCGGTGATGCTCTTTTCTTTGGTTGATTTACATTAAGTTCGCCAGTTTACTTTCATTGCTGCGTCCAATGCTGTTCTCGCATCAGCAAAATCTGGATCTGAAAATAGTCGCCATTGTTTTTTCTCCACGCGCTGTAACCAAGATCCAATCCCACAAACTAAGCTTCTGAGAGTTTCACTGGGATACCGATCCCCATTCACCTTTCTTACTTCGAAAACAAACTTCTGCAATGCAGAGTTGAGGCTGCCTTTAGACATTGTTCCTAGTGTAGCAAAACCTTCTTCCGAGAGATACATCAACTCTCTGGACCCAGCTTCTAAGATCTTCCTATTACGCTCTCCAAGCCAGTCATCGAAAGTTTTTTGAGCCCAGTTAGCACTATTCAATGTAGATTTTGGTATTTGTTTCATGATGTTATCGGATACGTCAGTGTCGGTAATAGGCTGTGCATGTCGTGATGTTGATGGTGATGTGCCAGTAATTTCATCAAATCTTAATAAGTCATTAATATCAATCTCTTCAAAAAATTTGTCGATGTCGTTTTTGGTGTTCATGATGATGACTGCTCTAATGAAAAGGATAATTCCTTAGCTGCTGTCATGAAATACTACAAATTTCAAATTTCACCATGTATTGATCTCATGGTTATCTTAAACATAAGTTAATCATCCCTGTTAATTTTCCCTCCCCGAATAGAGATCAACTATAACATAGTTTAATCTGTCCCTCCCCGAATAGAGATCAACTATAACATTCGTTAATTTGTCCCTACCCGAATAGAGATAAACTGGCATAGTTTAAAACGGTTAAAGGAGTTTCATTGATATTTGCCTGAGATATCTCGGCCAATTATCTGTCAAAATTCCCTCGGGCTATGCCCTCGGGAATTTTAACAGATAATTGTCCTCATTATTTCAGCAAATATCAATGAAACCTCCTTTAACCATTACTAAAATCCCTCGGCCTACGGCCTCGGGATTTTAACATAGTTATACACCTCTGTATTTCCCATACAGTCATGATATCCTCATGTAACATACAAATAAAATATTACCCGTATTGTATCATTCATAATTTTTAGTGTGGCAACCTCCATGCATCAAGTTAGCATGAGGCTGAGTCTTCTGTGAAGTAAGCCTCTTATCATTGTCAAAGAACACATCAAAAGACAGTAAGAAAATTTAATGGGCCTGCAATCTGTAAATTCGCGGCTTTTATTTTCCTATATTAAATGATTCTTGATCCACTTGATTCATTTTCCTCTCGGTAAAATCAGACCAAAGGATGATGTAGGCCCTCTCTCATATCACTGACTTAATGAATTTCCAGGGGCATTGTTTTTTAGAATTCTAGGCAACTATTTAATCAAAATTGTATTTTGACCAAATTAGAAATCACTAATAATTTTGGTCTCGATGCAAATTCATGATGTAATAGCTGATGCTAAAGTGACGTTGTCGGTTATTTGGCGAATAAGCATTTTGATAAAAAATAGCACACGACAATTTTCTTTCAATTCTAGAATAATGTTAGATAGGCCTGTCATAAAATGGGGGTCTAGCAATCACACATCTACAGCTATCAAGCAAGGGAGTTCCTGATTTTAAATTAATTGAAGATACATGGATGTTTTGCTAATCAAGCCTATTGGGATGCAATGTCAGCTGGAACAATATACTCATCGACAAAATGGACATCTAATACTGGGTTTTAGTGCAGTCTAATTAAAGAAGTTCTAAAACAGACGCCCAACACCAAAGGAGATCAGAATTCAAGCACAATCTAGTCCGAATGCAAAGAATTGCTGAAACATTCTTAATAGTTATTATATTAATTTTCGTAAAGCCGAGCCTTATTGGGACTTATGTGTCTAGCAGTGTGAATTTTCAGGAATTTTTGAAGACTTGATACTGAAGAATATCAGCCTGTGTAGGTGTATATTTGCTTAGAGCTGCTAATGATTAATGAAAGCTAATTAACAACAATGAAATTAAATAAACGATAGATCAAATTGCCATGCAAAAGATGTGCGGCTGGTAAGTCAGGCTTGATCATGTTACCAGAAGGTTAATTTTGTGTTGATCAATATCATTTGAAAAATTGAGTAATCCCTTGAGTGATGCAGTAGTTGAATAATGTTTTGGTCAATGAGTACATTTCAACAATCATATCCGTGAATAATTGGGGCCAAATACACTTTAATTAAATGCGAAGCAGAATTGACTTACATGTATTCTTTCACGCATGCTTCCTGATACGTCTTTAAACTGCACCAGACACGACTATGCTTGACCTTACCTAGTGATAGCGGTAATTGAAAATGAGATAATGAATATGATGCGTCATCAGAGAACAATACAACATGGTCATAGATGAAAGTCTACTTTGATATCACATTCTCGTGTGGCTGATAGACTCACAGTCTCACACAATCATTTTTGTGCAATAAAATCAACTTCAATATTTGAAAATAACATGTACAATTGTACATGTTATCTTCAAATATATACAATACATCAATACATGTTCTCTGCAAGGAAATGATAGCATAATCTCATGCAAACAAACATACACCTCAAATACTGATAATTTTGAAAATAATCTATCATTTGGAATATTGAATCTTAAAAAATTTGTCACTGACCGACCGTAGACTGCTATTTATTTAACTTCATACTCTGAAGTGATGATCAAGACAAAATGCAGGGCCAAGTGAAGCACGAGGTAGATGCACAATGTATGCAATACTTTTTTAATGACATTGCACCTTCCGAGGTAGGCTGCTTTGAAGCTCATTCATTGTAGTTGAATCTACGAAGTGAGAAAATGGCATTCTACAATGACATCGGTACGTTTTCCTCAAATGCCTTCCTCGCCTCGACGGTTGGTGGAGCTCCTGACAGTCAAATCTTGACAGTTCGGATATCCTGTTAATTTTTTACAATTTGATATACAACTATACTTTTTAGCCAACTTTTTATATGCGCAATTCTGGCAGCAGAGAAGTTTATATTCTCATTTTAGGATTCTTTTATTTCTTACGCCGAATATCAGTAGAACCAAGTCACGTATCAGTATTCAGTAGCCCTGTGAATCAATGCACCGAAAGTTACAACAATTTCAGTAATTCGAGTTGTCAGTTTAATTTTTGGCCTACTGGTTTGTGTTGAATGAGAAATATTGCATAGGTGAACCAGCATCAAAAGAGAGTTGCTTCATTTTCGTTCAGTTCCCGGCGTATGACAATTTTGAGCACTCCCAACTTTGTTTAAAACATTTTCTTTAAAGAAGATCAAAAATATATTAAAGAAATATACACCCAAAGATCGGTACTCGAGAGTAATCTTTGAGGCTATCAAACAATAGATCACATAGACTCGTACCATGTGAATAAATCGACTAACAACGAATATTGATGACAATACAAGTTTTCTACGTGCCATTGTTGGGCTCTTATATTTTCATTATTTCAAATTTCCCCCGTATTTACCAGTTTTCATCATCTGTCCTGGTAAAAGCTAGTTTTTCACACATAATTGCCAGCCGTGACCTGAAGTGAAAAGTTTGATTCTTTGATCATTTTTATAATTTATTAGATACATTCGATCAATGCGACATGCTATCATAAATGTACATGTTACATTTAGTGTTTTCAAAATATATTTACATAATACAGCAACCCATTGCCGTGTGAAAATGGAAGCCCACATCCTTCTCCCTGACTTTTGAATTTGCGTTGCAAAAAGATTGTAAAAAACCCATCTTGTTGTTTGTCTTTTCCTATAAATGCCCTCCAAAACTGCCATACTTTGCTGATGTTAGTCCTATGAACGTCTTTTTCAATCAATGACTTGCCTACAAGCACAAGGCCAATGAAAAGAGCTAAAACCTTGCCAAGATTTGTTTCGTGGCAAGTAGATAGCGGATGGAATGAATCAGTCTCAATTAATGCACTATAAATGACGTGTTCGTGAATAAAAAACTGACGAAGATGGTATAGGCTACATATGGATCAACTTCTGTATAAGGTGTCGCACAATAATTGCATTTAGTCGGGCTAGTGTGAATTAGAAACAATGACATTGTATCTTGCAGAAGTTAACCTGACGGTATGAATTCAAAATATATTATTTCTGTTTTCCTCAAATGGCTAGTCGTATATGAAAGCTTAGTGAAAAATATCCGAAAGCAATTTTTAAAACTTGGGCCAAGTTTATGTTCACGACCCAAGTTTTTGGAGCCATGGGAAGAGCACCCAAGGTCACCCAAGGTCAAGGTTAACTTTGGTGAGAGTCATCATATGGCGATGACGATGTGATAGCTTTCAGCTTCCATCATGTGCCAAATGTAGAGAGCAAATAAATATGATATTTTCCAGTTTATTGGTTTCAATTAGACACGGGAGAACAGACTGGCATATTTTAGAATTCAACACCTTTGAGTTCAAAGCTTAGCTACGTAGAGTGTCAAACAGGCGGTTAAATGCCGCTATGAAGGCATTTGAAGAAGGATGTGGAGTCAGAGTCTGCATTTTTTCCGAAATCAAAGTCGTAGAAAATGCCACGCTCGGAATCGTAAGAATGGCGTGCTGGCAATCGTAGTTGGAACTCCGCATCCTTGGCTAGAAGGATATAATTTTGATCCGCAATAATGTTGCTATTGTCAAATAGCTCATTACATGTTTCATGATGCAGTAAATGATTGTGAGGCAATCGACAGGCCTTGAGACAATTTTAAGTTTGCGCAACCGTCAACATAATGGTACCTGCATGTCCTCTGAGGTCATCCTCCCATTCTCAATAAAGTGGATCTTCCTCCTACATTCCATGTCAGAATTAGCTGTCAAATCATATGAAGTACAACTGAATCTTAGCGCTGGGCGCAAAATCAGAAGAGGCTCAAAATATCTGGCAAATAACATTTTAAGCAACTCTGAATTACAGTAATCACAAAGCTGATAACTACACATGGTGTAAGCGTATTCAACACAATTCATAAAATGTGCATTTCCAGAATAATTCAGTAGATTGCCATTAATAGTTCACCAGGGACTAGAATGTCAATTGATTTCAATCATAATGATACAGAGAAATGAAATTTTTGATTGATTAGCATAATACTCAAAGTATTACCATGAGATGATAAAATGCATGCGGTCTTCAAATTTAAGGCATTATTTTGAAGAGCTCCAACGTTGTCTTAAATTACAAAATCTTGATATAAGCAAACCCTGGTACTGATATTGTTGATTATATTAATAGTAAATGAAGATTGTTGTTTGATTACATAAATAGTCTAACATGTTAATTGTAGAATTTTAAATATATTGCGTTTTAAATGTGTGAAATAAGTGTCGGCATCATAATAGCGATTTGGCTACAAAATAGTTTGCTATTGTACTCGCGATAGTAAAGTCGGAGCGGTTTGCCAGCTCTTCCACGAATTTCACGAGTTCAAGTTATTGCATTTAGGCAATATTATCTACTTATTCTGCAGAGTGTTACATTTCTTTTGTTTTGAGAGTACATTATGCGCACGTACATGTACCTTCATCAGGAGTTTGCTCATGCCAATTTTAGAAATTTACCTTTGATATAATCTTTTAAGTTGAAGGGTATGTCAGAATTGTTTACAGTGCGATCTACTGATAAGGATCAGAAAAATCATCCAGTTTGATGTTTCAGAAAACCGAAAGAAATGCCATATGTGTTTTCTATCATCGAGCTTTTATCAGAGTTCTCGTGCATTCCTAATGTATTTTCAGATACCATTCTATAGGCTCGGTCCTCTTTAAATTGTGATCAAACTTACTCCGGCGTCTATTGAAGATCGATCGGCGTTTATTGTAAGATATACGGTGCCATGTCCCCGTATTATATGGTAAGCATGCACACTATAAACCAGGGATGCGTAGTCGGAGTCCTGGAGTCCTATCATTTTTGCTGGAGTCGGAGTCGGAGTCCCATCAATGATAGGACTCCGGCCTGTAACTAGACCCGAAATATAATACAAACAAATTATTTGTCCTCGTGCACATCTGTCACTGTCTTGATGTCAACTTTCTCCGTCAAACAAAAATACAGAGACACTGCTGCATGCAAAGCTTGTAATAGTTGAGGGAATGAACCGTGATAGTAAAAAAAAGGAGTGTCTTTTCACTCAGTGATTTAGTAGAAAAGACAAGCCTTCCTAGCCTCGACCACACCTATGCACCAAAGTTCACATCAGAGACAAAAATGAAATACTAGTTTGTCTGAGAACATTACCTCTTACCCTCACGTTAATCGTGTGTGATGTCTCCTCCAAAACGCATTTTAAAATCGAAAGGGTACTCATGTTTTTTTAAAGAAGGATGGGGGATTTTCTTGCTTGGTAGGGACTGGAGAAAAACCGTGTAGGGCACACATCAAGAAGATGGGAGGAGCCGAGTCGCATGCATTCAACTTAAAGCGACATTTGATAAACTTTCATCGAAAATGATTGATGATTGATACAGCAATGATCACTAAAGATAGGGTCAGGTAAGCCTTTATGGATCTATGATGCAGATTGTCAGTTTTTTTGAAAAGAAACTGGCAACTGCAGTATATATACTTGCCACCCGGAGTCCTATCAAATGCCGGAGTCATATCAATCCCCGGAGTCGGAGTCCTATCAAAATGATAGGACTCCGCATCCCTGTTATAAACGTAAATTCTAGTTAGATTTAATTTATGGAATTTTCCCACTCGAAGAATAGCGCATCTTTGGATTGGACAAATAAAGTACCATTAGCTTTTATGTTACCTGAAACAAAAATTTTACGATAAATCTCCGTCAGCACGAAAATGAAACACGAGCGTAATTGAAAAAACACGTAGACGACGCGATACTAACGCTCAACACGACACGAAACCGATCGTGATCTCGAAAATGAACGATCAGTCCTAACAGTGTTCGAATGCAGTGTACAATTCAAAACGAACCATTGTTCTTTGTTCTTGACTGGCAAACTTGATATATGCTTTAATGCTTTAAATGCTTCTAATCCAAAATGTGACGACTTGAAATTGACTTGCTTGAAGCAATTCCACAGATCTTGGGATAGATGTGATTGTGCTATACATCGGATAATCGGAGAGTTTTGCTGGCATTCAATGCTGAATTCAAATTTGCAAGCAAATCCACTGTTGTTGAGCAGAAACCTTGAAAGAAGTGGAGCACTTAATGTCTAAATATCCTCATACGGATTAAAAAGATGTTAAAAGTGCATGAAACAGCGAGATTAGTGCAAACGAATCTTGTTTTCGGAATATTCGTACATGCATCGCTTCAATGCTGCTATCACAAATGCATTCATATCACATGTGCCAGTTCATCTATCGATGGCTCCGGAAATGGAGAACATCTTTATATAAACTAGAAGAGAATAGAAGCGTTTTATTCAAAAATGAAAATCATAGTTTACCAGCGATGCTGGAACAGGGGGGGGGGGCAAATGCGTCCTGAAGCAAAAGTGTAGTTATGCTACAATTGTTTTCGAAATTTTTGTTTGAATTACTAGTATTCTTCTTTCTTTTTCATTGAAGCATTTCTGATGAAAGAGTTACATTCTTTGCTCAAACGTTTTTCAGAAATATCGAATTAATTTTGAATAAGCAGGTAGCTATCGATACCTCATTTTAGTATTGAAAAATGCAGCAGATTCCATGAGTCTCAACTGTTTTAAGCTTTTTAATTGACGAGATAGCACATCAATCAACAAAGTAGCTCGAAAGCATGATTACATGCCTATGTACACTCATAGACCCCTACACTAATAGATCACACGGTTTAACGCTATCAACGGCGTTTAGACAAAGGCAATTTTTAAGAATGAAGAATAATTAATTATGTTCATCAATATTGGCTGATATCAAACTAAGCTCATGAGCACTTGTTAGAATGTCTTCTGCATACATGTATAATAAGCATTGCATATAATACAGGGTTATTCAAAAAGAACGACCCTATTTCAAACCGCTATATCTTCGCAACGAAAAGGAGTATTGCATTCCAACAAAGACTCGATTGTTCCGTATATCATGAAGTTTTATATGCGATGTCACAATTGCTCATGTTGATGCATCGAGGTGCGTGAATTGGTGTACAATTGTGTACGTTTTCGCTCAGTCGCACTGTGATCTGAGTGGTCATCAACATGCAAATGTTAAATAGCGGTGAGAGACACGACAAATTGCAGACTTTTGTTTTGTTATGAAATGGTGACTCCACAGCAAAAGGCCTTCTGTGTTATCGAGTTCGCGAAATCGAACTCAGTGATTATAGTCCAACGTGCCTTTCGTAAGGAATTCAAGACAAAACCCCCATCTTCGAAGACCGTGCGTCGGTGGTGTAAGAAATTCAAAGACACCGACTATCTGGAAATGCTGCAGACATGGCTATTTCCATTATTGAATGCAGATTCGGATGAGTACATTTTCCAACAGGATGGAGCGCCCCCTCACTGGCATCTGCAAGTCCGCGCTTTCCTGAATGAAAACTTGCCGGATAGATGGATTGGGAGAATTAGTGACCGGGACTACGCACTGAACTCTTGGCCTGCCAGATCCCCAGATCTTTCTGTATGCGACTTCTTCTTATGGGGTTGCATCAAGGATCGAGTGTACGTTCCACCATTGCCAACCAATTTGCAAGATCTCAAGCAACGGATAAGGACAGCGATCGACTCAGTGAAAGCAGTAATGTTGAATAGCGTATGGGATAAACTGTCTTTTCGTTTAGATCTTGTCCGTGCCACCCATGGTGGCCATATTGAAAACTTGTAATGCAACAAATAAAAGTTCATGATTTGCGGAACAATCGAGTCTTTGTTTGAATGTAATACTTCTTTTCGTTGCGAGGATATAGCGGTTTGAAATAGGGTCATTCTTTTTGAATAACCCTGTACAATAAATCCTCTAGGTGATACAATCAGGCTTGCCGTGGGAATGGGAATTCCCATGGGAATCTTGCTTCAGGTCATGGGAATCCCATGGGAATTAAATGAAAATTTTGATCACCAAAATAAGATAAATTTAAATCTTATTTGAAAGTATCAACTCTTTTTTGGTTTGCAAAGGTTGTGAGAAAGCGAGAATGCAGGCTGTAGTTGCACTCATCTTACTGGATGACTAGGCGAAGCCGCTCATGAATGACGCACAGATTGAAGTGAAAATACAACATTTATACATGTACATTGTACAGGTGTGTCTACAGATACAGGCTGTCCTTGTCTGAAAAAAGCATGATTAAGGTCAGGGTGACGAAACACGGGTCGGTAACCATCATCATAACAATTCTTTTCTTGGCTTATCAATCTTATAAGAAGACTAATATCGGTCTTGAATGAGAGAGATAGAGAACCTGGATTATGTAATTATCTGTTGAGGCTGTCTGTCAATTCGCATTGTCAACCAACGGGAGGAGAATCAGTATCCATGTCATTGACCGACCGATTCTCTCGCCCCGTGCGCTGCATGATCAATTTCACTTACGCAACTTTTGACAATTCAAGTGAGGGAATGTGAGCTCGCAAAACATTCTTTTCTCCTGATTGACGCTTGGCGATGATTCATTAGGCTGCAGACCGAAGAGGAACCCAGCTATATGATGTAATTATAATCGTCTGCAACTTCAGTTCCACTCTGAGGCAGGTCGTCGCTGCGATGTCTTCGAACAAGTTCTTCGAAGTAGACAAAAAAACTCTGCAGCAGCACATTTCTGCTGCTCGTGTATCTTTTGTTCCGCCACCGAAGTCATTAACCAGTGGTAGTGCCAATCTTGATTCGAGGATAAAGGTCGTGCAAGTGGACATATGATTCAGCCGGGAGCTCAGGAGACGACAAGAAACCATTGTTGGCCCCTTTCCTTTATTGTGATGCCTGTAAGAAATTGTTTCTTTGGTTTAAGAAGACAAGAGGACAGTGGGTCAACCAGAGTGGGGTCAGTGCAATAAAGCGCCATCTCGAGAAAAACTGCGCACCGGCGACGTCGGCGTTCAATCAACTCACCATTCACCGAAGTTTTCAGTGTGCTCCATCAACAAGCAAGCCTCCTCTTCCGAAAGAAGCAAAAGAACAATGGCAGCAGCATGTAGTGAAGCTTGTTTGTGCCCATCCGACTGTGTCCATCAACGCCATGGCTCAAATTGCATCATCGCACAGAAACAACAGGATCAATGACTATTCCATCGGACGAACTTACATTTCATCGGGGTTAATGACTGAGGGAGAGCAATCCCATGCGAAGTTGCAACATCATTTTAGAAACAGTCTCAACGATCCGGATGCTGGTGTATCATGCATGATTGATTTTTGGTCTGGAAGACATGAACATCGACTTTCTTATTTTGCTATTGTTGCTTGTGGACTCGATAAAGATTGGCGTTGGTTCAGTTATCCACTTAAGATTTGTGATTTGAATGATGCACCACACGACGCTTCGTTCACTTTCAAAATTCTCGAAGAATGCATTAAGTCACCAGATGAAAAACAGGGTGAGCTCTCTCAACCCATCTTTATAGTTAGTGACAACGAACCGAAAATGGTCGCAGCGTTCGACGGCCGTTATCCAACGACGCTGAACTTGGGTGGTAGAATTGGTTGTACCGAACATGCATTGTCGACTTGTGTCAAAGACGTTTTCGAGAAGTCTCTACCAGAATTACTAAGTGGCATGCTGTCTAATCTGACTTCTGTGGAATCTTTCTACAATGTACGCGACCAAAATGCGAAGCGACTGAAGCGTGCTATTCCTGATAAAAGCACGACTCGCCCATGGCGCTTTCAACATTCTCGACATCGATCTGCGGTGGACAACTACACTGTATTTCTGTCAGAAGAAGACTGTCATGTATCTGACAATTTGCCACCTTTACCTTCACTCAAATCTCTGTTGGATATTATGGAAGCCGTCAAGTGCTTCTTTGACAGAGTTGAGGTTGATGAGCCAACTTCTCATCTATCTTACCTGAACTATCTTTCTTTGGATATTCACTTGTTCCAAATGCAGATTAGTGAAGAAGTGCTTGCCATCGCTCGGGAGACTTGCTGCCTTCTACGAAACCAGATGAGAAAGAAGCTGTGGCCATATTGTGGTTCATCATTTGCAAAAGCGGCTTGTTTTTTGTCAGGCATTGATGTCTGCAACACGGCTTTGGATATGGTGAAAACTCTTAGATATTCCAGCAAAAAGACCCGAGAATTGCAGGTGTTCATGAATGAATGGGAGCAGGAGATGCAAGGATTCAAATCGAGTGTTGTGAACTATTTGAATCAGCTGCTTGATTCAATGCATGCATATATCTGATATCCCCACGGACAAAGTCAGAGATAGCCAGTAACGTGAGCCCTCGACATCCAGCGATCCGTTTGAGACATTGTTTGCTCCACGCCCAAAGCGCATGAAGACTTCGCTTCATGAACAACTTGAAACAGAAATGTTGCTTTTTGAGACCATTCGTGTGGCCTCCAGACATCCGACCAAGGATTTTTGGAAAGAGAAAGGACCACAAATGAGACTTTTGTCAAAGTGTGCAAAAATTCTTTTTCCCACCCCAGTGTCCATCGCTTCTGTAGAAAGACTATTCAGCGAGGCGGGGATTCTCTTATCAAATCTTCGAAAAAAGGCTCAAGCCTGACAAGCTCAGCGCTATGATTTACACAAAATATGCTTGTAAGTTAGAGACTGTATTATAATTCAGTTCCTAGGTTTGCATGAACATTTGTTATTCATTTGATATATTTCATAACAACGTTCGTTAATCCATTGACATTTTTCTAGTGCATCGGCTATTCTCTAGATTTTCATACCCGTAGAAACGCTTGTTAATCTATTGATATTTTACTTCAGTATCTGCTATTCTCATGATTGTTTTTATACCCGCATTTTGTTTGTTAATCCATTGATATTTTCTTGAGTATTTGCTTTTGCCTTCAAAGTGACGCTTGTTAATCCTCGATGTCTTCATTCGGCATCACGCGGGTCTCAAAGTAACGGTTGTTAGTCCATTGATAATTTATTGAAGATCTGCTATTCTTAGATTGTAGTACTGTCATTCGTAGGCCTTTATACATAATAGGGCCTACATTGGAGAGTTTTATAATATGTAGCTTTCATCAATCCATTGATATTTTTTAATGTTTGATGCCTTTTTAGCAGCAACGTTTGTCAAGTTTTCAATGAACGTTTGTTTCTCGAATATAAAATTGTCTTTTTGCATTTGTGGCTTTATCATCAAAGTTAGATAGAATTGGAATTACACCGTACGTAAATACATGGGATGCGAGCGAGCGTCTTATCACATATTCATAAATCAGTAGTTGTTTTCTGTTGATAAGTCATAGAAATATGCGTAGGCGAAGTATTGACTTCATTGCTTGTATACAGGCACTGTACTTGTATTGTAAACTTAAATATGATATTGCGATGAGCTAGAAGTTTGCCATGTTCATCACAAGTACGGAACCGCATGAAGTGAATCAGAGTGAATAGACATGCGAATATGTGTATGTATAGGCCTATATGTAATCGAAGACTATTTCGATGAAGTCGTCTTTATTGATTGACTAATTAGTTAGATAGCAAAAAACAGATTTGATGCACTCCCTAATTTATTGGCAAGTTTAAGTAAAAGGTTAAAAAGAAATTTCCACACCCGACGTTTCGTATTACAGATACATAATCATGGCCCATGGGTAGAGAAATAGGACAATGCAATCATTTAAATACAAAGTCAAGCGTTAAAGACTGTTCATCTCTTGTTTTCGATTCAACTTAGGACAATAGCGATCAATGCAGTTAGCTTCAGAGATACGAGTGCGAACAGGGTCAGATTGACGATCTAGAAATTCAATATCAAAGTCATCAATACTTAACAGACAGTTAGGATGATCTATCATGATGTGGTCCGACAGCGCACTTTTGTTATCAAGATTAACGATACTTCTGCGATGCTCATGAAAACGAAAAGAAAAAGGGCGGTTGGTAGAACCAATATAAGCCTTTTGGCAATACAAGAGCAAGTATCCTTAACAAGCTCGGGAGAAAAACAAGAACTTAAACAGTTTCCAGGTTTGCTAACAACATTGACTGATAAATCGTACTTTTTAGTTAGTCTATTTAATTTACGAGAACAACTATCACTTATAAAATCCATTTTGAGATAGGCAACGGAGTTATTATGTTCATTCTTCTTAACATTTGGGACATTGACTTGTTTGACATTAGTTTTAAAACCGTTATTTAGAAATCTGTTATGTAAAATATTTAGAGATTTATCAAAATTTTGAGAGTTGGAGGAACGAATTTTCATCTGCTTAATACTATTATGAATAAAGTTAGTTTTTACTACGGAAGGTACCCAGCTATCAGCTTTTAAGGTGATTCCTGAATGACAGTCCTTAGAATACCAAGAATAATGGACAGTGTCAGTAACCGAAATGCTAACGTCCAGGAAATTTAAAATCTTGTTATTAGGAACTTCTAAAGTGAATTTTATTTGTTCATTCACAGAATTAAAAGTATCCAAAACTATTGCGAAATTAGGACTATCGATAGAAAAAGGCCCGAAAATTATGTCATCAATATACCGATAGTATACATACATACATATGTCCTCCTGTATAACTATGAATAACCTCCCGTGTATGGCTGTAAATAGAATGATTGACTAATCCCTAAAACAAAATGATAGATATTTTTGATAATTAGTAAAAACTTGCAATTTTTGGAAATTATAAAATAAGATAGATTGATATGCCAATACTTTTTCATCCAAAAGATAGGTCAACTAAAAGCGCTTAATCTCATCAGTTCAATTACGAAAATCCGTTAATCGACTTGTAGTCCGAAAGAAGAGAACCATAAACCGTACATAGGAAGAGTAATGAGCCATGGGAATTCTGATGGGAAATACTGAAAAATCCCGTGGGAATGTGAATTCAAAATCAATTCCCACGGCAAGCCTGTGATACATACTGTAAATGTCAACTTTGTACACCCATCAAACAGAATTACTTAGTCGTTTTTCTCGGAAATACAACTTTCTGAATCATCTTCTTACGTAGCTTGCAATTGAGGCCTCACCTTCTACAAGAGCCATAAATGAAGGCTTCCCGTTTCCGAAAGGGATGGGAAGATATCAAAAACATTAGCAAACGATTGGAATGTAATTCCATATAGTGCAGATTAGTGTTCGGCATTACTCGAATGGCCACTATTAGAGTATTACTTGAGTAGACCTCTAGAATAAAATATCAATGTAACACTATTCAATACACTATTTTGTAAGCTGAGATGCAGCTCTACAAAAAATGCATAATTGCATATTCTCAAAATACATAATTAAGACTTACTAAATTATGTTCTACAGCAAGATCGATTATAGAAGGCCTATCAATCTTTTACTCATTTTTGACAAAAATCGGCCGTGCAAAGAGTTTTTCCTCTTCACTGCCTAACTGTCATTATAAAATTCTTGCCAATTGGTCAACTATATATTTGTTTTGGCAATTTACCGCCCAAAATTTTTTTATTTGATATAATAAACAATCTACTGTATACATGCTCATTTTCTTCTGAAATAAAATCAACGAAGTTTCATAGCTTCATGGACCTACGTATATACTGCACTTGAGAATGTATCCCCTTCGCTTAACTTATAAAGCTAAAAATAAAATTACTTTCCACGTTTTCTGATTTCGATGTATATGTATAAATGTTTATGGAACATATCACTGCATGATTGTATAATTGTTTATCAACAATATCTATGGACACTGAACAATGCATAATTTGTGTGAAGGCGAGGTAAATGCAAATTACACGCAGAATTTTTTCGCGACTAAAGTCGAGCTTCAATTTTACATGCTATCAAGTTGAGCAGGCGAGCTCATAACAGCTAAGTCTCCCCACCTAAGTGATATAATTATTCTCTTGCTAATTGACATGTTTTGTCTTTCTGTTTGCCATGCCTTATTGAGATATTTAATGACAACATATTTAACGAATGATTTTGTCTAAACAGCTGGCACTTTCGATCGTTTTGTCTAATGCTGAAAGTTTCAGTGCAACGAAATAGGTAATTACCGATCTGAATAATAGCGAATAGAAATTTTCACATTCTGTGATCGGCATGATATTGTACAGTTGCGGCCATGAAGTCTGCAACACTGCCTTATGGAGTGAAAAATTACTGCAACTTGTTGTGAGTCTATGCATCCTTGGACTGAACGTCTCTTAGCTGATTTCTATGCCTGAGCTGTCAATGTTGTTGACAAAGTTTTGAATAGGTAAATAATAGATATCTCATTGCATTCTGCAAATTCAAATTTGAAAGCAAGCTGAGAATTCAGTTTATCTTCCATTTTGCACGCCTGCGGCATCATGGAAGGACGCAATGAGATTCGATGCAAAATTATAGCACTTTTTGAACACACAGAGAAGTCAAGCCGAATTTGCCAATGATTTGAACATCAGCAAATCGACAGTGAGCAGAACTATCAGTCGCTACCAACAAACTGAATGCTACGAGACGAATTATCAAAATTGTGGACCCAAAGAAAAATTCAATGAAAGAGATTTGCGCCGAGTGAAGCATTTGGTTGTCCAAAATCCCAGATCGAGTGCGAAGGACATTTTACGTGACTATCAAGCTGGGGCATCTGGTGACGAATCCATCAACATCAACAGCGAAAGAACAATGCGACGTGTGTTGAACATTGCCGGATGTAAAGTTATTAAACCTTAGCGACGTCCTTTTTTGAGCAATGCTCAAATTGAGAAGCGTCTCAAGTGGGCTAGGGAGCACCAATCGTGGAGTGAAGAAGATTGGCAAAATGTCATCTTTAGTGATGAGACTATTTTAGAAATCAGTGACAACTGTCCTCGGCATGTGAGAATAGTAGATGGACAGTCTTTGAGACCAGAACACTTTAACAAGACGACAAAGCATCCTACCAGCGTGATGATTTGGGCATGTTTCTAATTTCATGGCACCGGACGGGCTCATGTTGTTGAAGGAAACATGAACAGTCAGATGTACATCGACGAAATTATTGACGGAAGAGTGGTTCAGCAAATTCGTGATTGGTTCCCCAGCGGAAGCGGTATTTTTCAACAGGACAACGCTCCGGCACATGTGAGTAAGCTCAGCATGCAATACTTTTCTCGTCGAAACATCCAACTTCTCACCTGGCCTCCTTCGTCTCCGGACCTTAATCCGATTGAAAATCTATGGAGCATTATTAAACGTCGTGTAAAACAATTACCAGCCTCAAACAAACAAACTCTGATTGCAAACTTTCTCCATATTAGGCACCATGACGAAGAAATCAGTGATTTTTGTGCAAATTGGTTCATTCCATGCCATCAAGAATTAACGCTGTCATCAAAGCGAGGGGCACCCAAACCAAGTATTAGCTTCTTCATCGATGTTGTTTATTACTGTTCTGTTTAAAATTGTTATGAGTCTTTATTGGTTACGTGATTGAATAATACTATGTTAAAATCTACACATAGAAAGGGAAATGTTGTTTTTTCTACTCTATGAGACGGTGTTGCAAACTTCATGGCCGCAACT
>CAJQUW010016561.1:0-20905 GCA_907163375.1 Prostheceraeus crozeri | reverse complement strand
GATCCAAAGCGCCTATATAGAATGTCTTCACATCTGCATAAATTAACTTATCAATATGGAGCGCCAGCGAATACCTTTCTGATGATTATTAAACGCAGAAGATCATTATGGGCTCACGAAGCGGAGATGATTATATTGAAGCCTCTCGTGGTTCTCGGTGGTTTGGTGTGTGTAATGTTAAAAACGGGGTGGGGGGTACTGTGTATTCAATTAGTACATCGTTTTATACTTGGGAAGGAGTCCATTGATGGCCTAGCGGTCCCAGAGGAGGGTAAGGACGGCACCAACAAAAAGATGGACACGAAAGATATGGCAAATACGTTGTGGTAGAGATTGTTGAATTCCCAACCGGGAATTTCACGTTTAGCCCAAATCAAAGCTGATTTACAAGCGCGGTATGCCGGACAAGCCATCATGTCTCAATTCAAACTATCGGCAAATGTCTGAGAAATCGTTCTTATCTTCTTAAAGAAAATTGAGACTGTATCAAGTCAAACCGCAATAGCCATTGACGTCCAAAGTGGAAAGGGCTAGTATGCGGAACTGGTATCTGCACACGATCAACACAAAACCATCCGCCAACATTTTATTTTTTGGTGGACAAATCCGGCTTTAATGTTTAATTTTGGATTCCGAGTCGCACACGAGGTATTCGTGCCAGACGGGGGAGAGCGATGCTGTCAAGATTGTTCATGGACAGCGCTGGGCGTCGGAATTTTACTCTCATCTTGGCGGTCTCTAATTAAGGTGTCGTCCATTCATGAATTCTACGAAGGCGGAACATCCCTGTGAGAGATTTAACCTCCTGGACTGGAAGAAGGCGTCTGTTGTCGTTCTGGGGTGCCTCTCGACCCTCGTGTATATTTCGCCATGGATAATTGCTCCGGTGGCCACAATAGAGCCGTGAAGGTCAGACAGTTTGCTGGGAGAGGGACTCTAATTAGGTACTTACCGCCCCTACTCTCCATTTCTCAATATCGCAGAGAGAAACGCGTTTTCCATGTGGAAAGAAGCGGCTTTGTTCAAGAGAGAAGTTTAGCTGAGATTCGTGAGCTAGTGAGCTAGTTACACAAACTACACTGGACACAGCGGAATTTGACCTTACCTGCAACTCGCCTCCCCAACAACCATGGAGTGCCATCACTGCAAATAAGATGGGAAGGTCTTCCTAGACGTCATGGGCAGATTGATGTCTAGACCTGATTAATCGCGTAGGATGTCTTACAAAAAACATCAAATGAATATTACGGTTACTTGTTTTGTTTGTTTCTTGATGAGAATAAAAAATCTCAAGGATTATCAAAACTTTTTCGTAAGTGACTTACCTGGTTAAAATAAAATATAATTGAATATGAAAAGCCGTTTATGATTTCAGGTTACCGCTCATTAAACTTATAAATCCATTAATAAACTCACTTATTATCACTACCGATTAAAAACATCATTCAATTGAAAACGCTGCTGATCAACAGAAATACCGTTGTTGCATCTTAAAACATATTCTTTAAACACTTGTTGGCCGTGATCGTATTGGTAATAAAGATAAGACAAAACGATGTCATTAGTTGCGAGGCCTTTCGCCGATTCTTTTCGGGCAACACTTCGGAACGCGTACAATGAAAGAAAAATCAAGTCATTATATACAGTTAAAATGAAAGAAAGGACGGAGTTGAAGTCACTGCCACGGAAGAGCGAGCGTTAATATAGTTTGCTTCTGGACACATAAAACCGGCCGCAATGATGCTATCATTGTCGCTTCGAGAAATGGTAGCAACATTGGGTGGCGAGCGCGAACCAGCTGCTTGAAGTAGGAGATCTTCTCGTTGGCGCGATCGAACGATGTACACGTCATCGTGTGACGCGTGACCGCGCTTGTCGGTGCCTGCTGAAGATCGCCTGCACTTGTCCTTCATCAGCCATTGTGGAAGGTGTTCATCAAGCTCGCTTGGCCAACCACCTCTCCGTGCGTCCTCCGACGTAACTGTCACCACAGTTACATGTGAATTTGGTAAACGATGTCGGAGGCACAGTCGGGCCGGCAGCGGATCCTTGAGGGGGCGAGCTGGAATCTTGGGTGGTGGAGAAGACGATCTTCGGCTCGATGGTCATAGAACGCCAGAGCTGTTGCAGCACGGACTCTCATTCTCCACTTCGCTTGAGATCTGTTCTCCAATATACGGAACCATCAGGTAAGCTGGCTTCTTTTCAGGTCCAGTAACAGCTTCTCTTTGCCTTTGCAGGCATGTACTTTTCGATGAATGAAGATGGATAGCCATTATCGCGTAAAGTTTCAAAGAGAAACTTTTTATTTTCCCAGCATTGAGATGCTCGGAGCTGCAGATCCGTCTCGCACGATCGAAAAGATTTTTTACTAAATTTCCTTTTGTAAGAAGTAGGAACAAAGCATAAAGAAATGAAGGTAAAGACCTGTCCACGTTCGGTTTTCTATGAATACAGGTCGATAAAGAATTGTCGTTGTTTTTTAATGACTATACACATCCAGAAAGGGAAAGTTTTCCTGGCCTCAGCCGATTCTTTAGTAAAATGAAGATTAGGATGATAACGCTATTTATCATGGGAGGCGAATTTTAGTGATGTGATATTTCATCATTAAAGACAACAAAGGTGTCATCTACGTAGCGAAAATAGTGCATCGGGCTATAGCACTGACTATTTTTGAAAAGATGATTTTCAGCATAACCCATAAAAATGTCAGCTAAGCAGGGACCGAGAGGGACTACCCATGGCGACGCCATCTTTTTGAAAAAATTATAATTTGTTGTTGAATTTGAATTGGATTTTATACTGACTCAAAAGACATGAGGGGACTTCAGCTTTTTAATATCTTAGTCTAATGTCAATGTTATATTTGTGTTTAATAACTTCTATGAATTCAACGGTTTCCACCAGAGGCACGTTGGTAAAGAGTGATGTGACATCAAACGAACAAAATATATTTTGCCACTTAAATCTATAGAGCGAATGCAGATTGATAAAATCATAACGAATCTTTTAGAGTATGATTGCATACTGCTTCACGAAAGGGCGCGAGGATATCAACGAGCCACCTAGCCTAATTTGTGATATGGCGAATTAACCATACTAAGAATAGGGCGTAACGGTATCCCTTCTTTATGAAGCTTAGGGAGCCCATACCAATATCCGGGGTATGACGGTGCCCACGACTTTTCAATATGTTGGACTCCGCATTAGTGATTATTTGATTCTAGTTAGTTCTGAAATGGCTTCGTTAATTTGTTTTTCGGATTTTAGGTGTCAGGTCCGATCCCGAAATTATCGACTTCGAATTTATTAGAATCATTCAAATATGTCTTGCATCTTCTCCAACATAGTCGGACTTGTTCATTAAGACGACTGCATTTCCTTTGTCGGGACTAGCGATGACAAGATCCTTATTTTGCTTTAGTGATTTTAGGGCATTCATATGATTTTTATCTATAGAACTTTTAATGAAGCGTCTTTTAAAAAAATCCTTAGCAGTGGAAACTAACTCAGCTTTTAGTTTTGGAAGATGCTCTTCTACTGCACTGGTGGACTGGAGTTGGTGAAAATAACTTTCAAATTCGTCATCCACACTCGTTTGGTGGGGCTTAGACGGAATGCTGAATTTTAGGCCACGACTTAGAGCCTGGGTTTCAACTTTATTTAAATTATGAGACGAAAGATTAATTATATGCTTATTCAAAGGAGAAGGATAGGATTTATCTTCAATCCAAGGTATGGAATTTTTATACTTATAACTCAAAGAAATGCTGACTTTTTTACGGCAATTGTTGACCGCTTGAGTACTAAGCTTAGAGAATTTAATAAGCGATACGAGATCGAGCAGGTAGACAACGTGCTTGTGTTCAGTAAGAAAGCGAATTTGGCTTTCCATCTTCATTCGGAGGTCGTCAAGTTCAGCCTGCAGGTAACGCTGACAAGTGTTGGCAGTGCTTTGGAGGCCCCCGTAAAGCGACCTTGCACTGCAAGTCAGGAGGTACAAGAGATTCGTCAAAGCACCGTTCGTAGAATTGCTCTTGGAGTCGCCATTTTTCCAAGCGGCAACTCGCCGTCAAAACTTTATCCAAAGTTTTGGCGCATGATGGTGGAATGGCCTTTAGTCGGTTGAAACACTTGTTGGCCGTGATCGTATTGGTAATAAAGATGAGACAAAACGATGTCCTTATTTAGTTTGCGAGGCCTTTCGCCGATTCTTTTCGGGCAACACTTCGGAACGCGTACAATGAAAGAAAAATCAGTCATTATATACAATTAAAGTGAAAGAAAGGACGGAATTGAAGTCACTGCCACGGAAGAGCGAGAGCTAATATAGTTTGCTTCTGGACATATAAAACAGGCCGCTATGATGGTATCATTATCGCTTCGAGAAATTGTAGCAACATTGGGTGGCGAGCGCGAACCAGTTTCTTGAAGTAGGTCTTCTGGTTGGTGAGATCGAAACGTCTCGAGACGATGTACACGTCATCGTGTGACGCGTGACCGCGCTTGTCGGTGCTGCTGAAGATCGCCTGCACTTGTCCTTCATCAGCCATTGTGGAAGGTGTTCATCAGCTCGCTTGGCCAACCACCTCTCCGTGCGTCCGACGTAACTGTCACCACAGTTACATGTGAATTGGTAAACGATGTCGGAGGCACAGGTCGGCGGCAGCGGATCCTTGAGGGGGCGAGCTGGAATCTTGGTGGTGGAGAAGACGATCTTCGGCTCGATGGCATAGAACGCCAGAGCTGTTGCAGCACGGACTCTCATTCTCACTTCGCTTGAGAACTGTTCTCCCAAATACGGAACCATCAGGTAAGCTGGCTTCTTTTCAGGTCCAGTAACAGCTTCTCTTTGCCTTTGCAGGCTGTACTGTACTTTTCGATGAATGAAGATGGATAGCCCTTATCGCGTAAAGTTTCAAAGAGAAACTTTATTTCAGCATTGAGATGCTCGGAGCTGCAGATCCGTCTCGCACGATCGAAAAGATTTTTTACTAAATTTCTTTTGTAAGAAGTAGGAACAAAGCTAAAGAAATGAAGGTAAAGACCTGTCCACGTCGGTTTTCTATGAATACAGGTCGATAAAGATATTGTCGTTGTTTTTTATGACTAACACATCCAGAAAGGGAAGTTTTCCGGCCTCAGCCGATTCTTTAGTAAAATGAAGATTAGGATGAACGCTATTTATCATGGAGGCGAATTTAGTGATGTGATTTTCATCATTAAAGACAACAAAGGTGTCATCTACGTAGCGAAAATAGTGCATCGGGCTATAGCACTGACTATTTTTTTGAAAAGATGATTTTCAGCATAACCCATATAAAATGTCAGCTAAGCAGGGACCGAGAGGGCTACCCATGGCGACGCCATCTTTTGAAAATATAATTTGTTGTTGAATTTGAATTGGATTTTACTACTGCACAAAAGAAAAGAATGAGGGACTTCAGCTTTTTAATATCTAGTCTAATGTCAATGTTATATTTGTGTTTAAATAACTTCTATGAATTCAACGGTTTCCACCAGAGGCACGTTGGTAAAGAGTGATGTGACATCAAACGAACAAAATATTTTGCCACTTAAATCTAATAGAGCGAATGCGATTGATAAAATCAAACGAATCTTTTAGATATGATTGCATACTGCTTCACGAAAGGGCGCGAGGATATCAACGAGCCACCTAGCTAATTTGTGATATGGCGAATTAACCATACTAAGAATAGGGCGTAACGGTATCCCTTCTTTATGAAGCTTAGGGAGCCCATACATCCGGGGTATGACGGTGCCACGACTTTTCAATATGTTGGACTCCGCATTAGTGATTATTTGATTCCTAGTTAGTTCTGAAATGGCTTCGTTAATTTGTTTTTCGATTTTAGGTGTCAGGTCGATCCCGAAATTATCGACTTCGAATTTATTAGAATCATTCAAAATGTCTTGCATCTTCTCAACATAGTCGGACTTGTTCATTAAGACGACTGCATTTCCTTTGTCGGGACTAGCGATGACAAGATCCTTATTTTGCTTTAGTGATTTTAGGGCGTTCATCTGATTTTTATCTATAGGACTTTTAATGAAGCGTCTTTAATCTGATAGTCGCATTGTCGAACTGGAAAACCTGTATTTAGTTCAACCGACAGACTTATCCATAGAAATCCGACTTTACGTTTTTACGCAAGTTAGAGGAGCTACAATAGGTGTCTGTTGAAGGCAATTTCAACTGCTCTGTCAGACACCGATCTGTGTGAATGATGCTAGATCTTATGAAGAATCAAAAGGTGTTGCGCCTACAATAAATTCTGGGAATATCATTTTTGTGATCGGGAGAGACTATTTGCTTATCTGCGACAATAATATCGGTTGTCATGGCGTTTTCATTATCTTTAATTAACAGCAAATCGGTCAAGCTACCGGTTATGAGGAATGTCGTATTTCTGCCCTATAAGTGCAATCACAATCATAAAAATGACAAATCTCATTTTGAGTTTTCAAATATATGCTGGATCATCATGTTATTGAATGTATGAAACTCGGAAGTACATGGATCTATATAAATAAATGGGATTTTGTGATGTTTGAGGCTCTGTAATTTGCAAGACGGCTGGAGGCACAAATTAAGAATTGTCGGTCTACTGATGTTGGGTGACAATCTGCCGGGGATACCAAGATGATAGGACTCCAGGCCTCCGACTCTGAATCCCTGGAAACGATGTCAGATAGGCAGAAAACTGTAGCGGCAATTCGGTTACACCACTCTCGAATGAACTTGTCAAACTTGTGCTTTGGGCTCGTCCAATCAATCATGGTCTCTCTTCTATTTAAACTATTATCTCTCTTCACTTTAAAAGTGATTTGGTAAAATAACTTACAATAGATCGCCTTACTGCACCAATCTGCAACTGATTCAGGTTTCAGTAATTTGATTATAGATAAATTGCCTCCATATCAAAATATAGCAACATTGACCTATATGTAGATCAGTATCTAAATGGGCGGCCGTTGTCCATTCTAGTCTCACTAACTTAAACAAAGCAAGAAGTCGAAATTCAATGATTCTTCTCCTTCGTGTCTCATCGATGTTCCTCGTCTTTCAGATCATGCAAACGTGTGGATGTTTCTCCCTCTCTCCGTGTCTCATTGATGTTCCTCGTCTTTCAGATCATGCAATCCTGTGGATGTTTCTCCCTCCCTCTGTGTCTCATTGATGTTCCTCGTCTTTCAGATCATGCAAACGTGTGGATGTTTCTCCCTCCCTCTGTGTCTCATTGATGTTCCTCGTCTTTCAGATCATGCAAACCTGTGGATGCTTCTCCCTCCCTCTGTGTCTCATTGATGTTCCTCGTCTTTCAGATCATGCAAACCTGTGGATGTTTCTCCCTCCCTCTGTGTCTCATTGATGTTCCTCGTCTTTCAGATCATGCAAACCTGTGGATGTCCCTCCCTCTGTGTCTCATCGATGTTCCTCGTCTTTCAGATCATGCAAACGTGTGGATGTTTCTCCCTCTCTCCCTCTGTGTCTCATTGATGTTCCTCGTCTTTCAGATCATGCAAACCTGTGGATGTTTCTCCCTCCCTCTGTGTCTCATCCATGTTCCTCGTCTTTCAAATCATGCAAACCTGTGGATGTTTCTCCCTCCCTCTGTGTCTCATCCAGGTTCCTCGTCTTTCAGATCATGCAAACGTGTGGATGTTTCTCCCTCCCTCTGTGTCTCATCGATGTTCCTCGTCTTTCAGATCATGCAAACCTGTGGATGTTTCTCCCTCTCTCCCTGTGTCTCATTGATGTTCCTCGTCTTTCAGATCATGCAAACGTGTGGATGTTTCTCCCTCCCTCTGTGTCTCATCCATGTTCCTCGTCTTTCAGATCATGCAAACCTGTAGATGTTTCCCCCTCCCTCTGTGTCTCATCCATGTTCCTCGTCTTTCAGATCATGCAAACCTGTGGATGTTTCTCCCTCCCTCTGTGTCTCATTGATGTTCCTCGTCTTTCAGATCATGCAAACCTGTGGATGTTTCTCCCTCCCTCTGTGTCTCATCCATGTTCCTCGTCTTTCAGATCATGCAAACCTGTGGATGTTTCTCCCTCCCTCTGTGTCTCATTGATGTTCCTCGTCTTTCAGATCATGCAAACGTGTGGATGTTTCTCCCTCTCTCTCCGTGTCTCATTGATGTTCCTCGTCTTTCAGATCATGCAATCCTGTGGATGTTTCTCCTCCCTCTGTGTCTCATTGATGTTCCTCGTCTTTCAGATCATGCAAACGTGTGGATGTTTCTCCCTCCCTCTGTGTCTCATTGATGTTCCTCGTCTTTCAGATCATGCAAACCTGTGGATGTTTCTCCCTCCCTCTGTGTCTCATTGATGTTCCTCGTCTTTCAGATCATGCAAACCTGTGGATGTCCCTCCCTCTGTGTCTCATCGATGTTCCTCGTCTTTCAGATCATGCAAACCTGTGGATGCTTCTCCCTCTCTCCCTCTGTGTCTCATTGATGTTCCTCGTCTTTCAGATCATGCAAACCTGTGGATGTTTCTCCCTCCCTCTGTGTCTCATCGATGTTCCTCGTCTTTCAAATCATGCAAACCTGTGGATGTTTCTCCCTCCCTCTGTGTCTCATTGATGTTCCTCGTCTTTCAGATCATGCAAACCTGTGGATGTCCCTCCCTCTGTGTCTCATCGATGTTCCTCGTCTTTCAGATCATGCAAACGTGTGGATGTTTCTCCCTCTCTCCCTCTGTGTCTCATTGATGTTCCTCGTCTTTCAGATCATGCAAACCTGTGGATGTTTCTCCCTCCCTCTGTGTCTCATCCATGTTCCTCGTCTTTCAAATCATGCAAACCTGTGGATGTTTCTCCATCCCTCTGTGTCTCATCCATGTTCCTCGTCTTTCAGATCATGCAAACGTGTGGATGTTTCTCCCTCCCTCTGTGTCTCATCGATGTTCCTCGTCTTTCAGATCATGCAAACCTGTGGATGTTTCTCCCTCCCTCAGTGTCTCATTGATGTTCCTCGTCTTTCAGATCATGCAAACCTGTGATGTTTCTCCCTCCCTCTGTGTCTCTTTGATGTTCCTCGTCTTTCAGATCATGCAAACGTGTGGATGTTTCTCCCTCCCTCAGTGTCTCATCCATGTTCCTCGTCTTTCAGATCATGCAAACCTGTGGATGTTTCTCCCTCCCTCTGTGTCTCATCGATGTTCCTCGTCTTTCAGATCATGCAAACCTGTGGATGTTTCTCCCTCCCTCTGTGTCTCATTGATGTTCCTCGTATTTCAGATCATGCAAACGTGTGGATGTTTCTCCCTCCCTCTGTGTCTCATCCATGTTCCTCGTCTTTCAGATCATGCAAACCTGTGGATGTTTCTCCCTCTCTCCCTCTGTGTCTCATTGATGTTCCTCGTCTTTCAGATCATGCAAACGTGTGGATGTTTCTCCCTCTCTCTCCGTGTCTCATTGATGTTCCTCGTCTTTCAGATCATGCAATCCTGTGGATGTTTCTCCCTCCCTCTGTGTCTCATTGATGTTCCTCGTCTTTCAGATCATGCAAACCTGTGGATGTTTCTCCCTCCCTCCCTCTGTGTCTCATTGATGTTCCTCCTCTTTCAGATCATGCAAACCTGTGGATGTTTCTCCCTCCCTCTGTGTCTCATTGATGTTCCTCCTCTTTCAGGTCATGCAAACCTGTGGATGTTTCTCCCTCCCTCTGTGTCTCATCGAATGTTCGATGTTCCTCGTTTTCAGATCATGCAAACCTGTGGATGCTTCTCCCTCTCTCCCTCTGTGTCTCATTGATGTTCCTCGTCTTTCAGATCATGCAAACCTGTGGATGTTTCTCCCTCCCTCTGTGTCTCATCCATGTTCCTCGTCTTTCAAATCATGCAAACCTGTGGATGTTTCTCCCTCCCTCTGTGTCTCATCCATGTTCCTCGTCTTTCAGATCATGCAAACGTGTGGATGTTTCTCCCTCCCTCTGTGTCTCATCGATGTTCCTCGTCTTTCAGATCATGCAAACCTGTGGATGTTTCTCCCTCTCTCCCTGTGTCTCATTGATATTCCTCGTCTTTCAGATCATGCAAACCTGTGGATGTTTCTCCCTCCCTCTGTGTCTCATTGATGTTCCTCGTCTTTCAGATCATGCAAACGTGTGGATGTTTCTCCCTCCCTCAGTGTCTCATCCATGTTCCTCGTCTTTCAGATCATGCAAACCTGTGGATGTTTCTCCCTCCCTCTGTGTCTCATCGATGTTCCTCGTCTTTCAGATCA
Source organism: Prostheceraeus crozeri (assembly GCA_907163375.1). Classification (NCBI taxonomy): domain Eukaryota; kingdom Metazoa; phylum Platyhelminthes; order Polycladida; family Euryleptidae; genus Prostheceraeus; species Prostheceraeus crozeri. The sequence continues at coordinate 10,646 of CAJQUW010016561.1, read as the reverse complement.
TGCAAACCTGTGGATGTTTCCCCCTCCCTCAGTGTCTCATTGATGTTCCTCGTCTTTCAGATCATGCAAACCTGTGGATGTTTCTCCCTCTCTCCCTCTGTGTCTCATCCATGTTCCTCGTCTTTCAGATCATGCAAACCTGTGGATGTTTCTCCCTCCCTCTGTGTCTCATTGATGTTCCTCGTCTTTCAGATCATGCAAACGTGTGGATGTTTCTCCCTCCCTCTGTGTCTCATCGATGTTCCTCGTCTTTCAGATCATGCAAACCTGTGGATGTTTCTCCCTCCCTCAGTGTCTCATCCATGTTCCTCGTCTTTCAGATCATGCAAACCTGTGGATGTTTCTCCCTCCCTCTGTGTCTCATTGATGTTCCTCGTCTTTCAGATCATGCAAACGTGTGGATGTTTCTCCCTCCCTCTGTGTCTCATCGATGTTCCTCGTCTTTCAGATCATGCAAACCTGTGGATGTCCCTCCCTCTGTGTCTCATCGATGTTCCTCGTCTTTCAGATCATGCAAACCTGTGGTTGTTTCTCCCTCTCTCCCTCTGTGTCTCATTGATGTTCCTCGTCTTTCAGATCATGCAAACCTGTGGATGTTTCTCCCTCCCTCTGTGTCTCATCGATGTTCCTCGTCTTTCAGATCATGCAAACCTGTGGATGTTTCTCCCTCTCTCCCTCTGTGTCTCATTGATGTTCCTCGTCTTTCAGATCATGCAAACGTGTGGATGTTTCTCCCTCCCTCTGTGTCTCATCGATGTTCCTCGTCTTTCAGATCATGCAAACCTGTGGATGTCCCTCCCTCTGTGTCTCATCGATGTTCCTCGTCTTTCAGATCATGCAAACCTGTGGATGTTTCTCCCTTCATCTCCCTCTGTGTCTCATTGATGTTCCTCGTCTTTCAGATCATGCAAACCTGTGGATGTTTCTCCCCTCCCTCTGTGTCTCATCGATGTTCCTCGTCTTTTCAGATCATGCAAACCTGTGGATGTTTCTCCCTCTCTCCCTCTGTGTCTCATTGATGTTCCTCGTCTTTCAGATCATGCAAACGTGTGGATGTTTCTCCCTCCCTCTGTGTCTCATCGATGTTCCTCGTCTTTCAGATCATGCAAACCTGTGGATGTTTCTCCCTCTCTCCCTGTGTCTCATTGATGTTCCTCGTCTTTCAGATCATGCAAACCTGTGGATGTTTCTCCCTCCCTCTGTGTCTCATTGATGTTCCTCGTCTTTCAGATCATGCAAACGTGTGGATGTTTCTCCCTCCCTCTGTGTCTCATCGATGTTCCTCGTCTTTCAGATCATGCAAACCTGTGGATGTCCCTCCCTCTGTGTCTCATTGATGTTCCTCGTCTTTCAGATCATGCAAACCTGTGGATGTTTCTCCCTCTCACACGGATATTCCGATGCAGCAGCTCTTGTTCAAGGGTTATAATACGGAGTCAAGGAAGCGTCCTTGTGATTTATTGGCCACATCGGAAGACGGTGTCTGCATGGAATCAGGTGTTGAAAAATATTTCTGAAGGACAACTGGGCTGTCGGAATGGAAATGTGCCATGATGAAGTATGCTTAGACTACAGTTATGACATGTTTCAAATCGTCTGCCATTTGGCCGGACTCGAACTTCCGTGAAAGGAACCAGTGAGGAGATGTGAAGGAGAGGGAGTGGAAAGACAGTACAGAGTCGATTCGGGTGAAGAACGTGATCAAGTCCAGTATTCCATTCAGAGACAATTTTCTTCAAGTGATGATCAGTTTTGATGATTTGAGTATAACGACATTTCACACGAAACCTGCTTATCAATGGATGGATTTCCTTTCTGACCTTGGAGGACAAGGAGGACTTTGGTTGGGTATGTCCATCTTTACAGTGTTTGAGGTGATGGTGATGATTGGGCACATCGGAGTCACCGCTACAATGTTCTGTTGCAGGAATAAAATGGTTGAAGCACACCCCAACAATTAATGATTCATAAACAAAATGAAATTCAATTTATGGAATATGTTCATTATCTTGAGCGACGTCTGTATTAAAATTCTATATGGCTTTTGAATACGCATCATTTTTATTAATGAATGGCATTTTAGGAGTGTCGCTTTTCGCAGGAAAACATTGCTGTCGGTGACTAAGTATATAAGGGATGTATGTAATCGATGGGTTGATTTGTGGCGACATTTATGATATTATAGTGACGACAGGAATATGATGTTTCGGACAGGATTGTCACAGTACTGAGTTATGATGAATCTTTGCGCTCTCGATTTCTTTTCTTATTAATGTGTATGTAATTAGAAAATCTTAACTTGTCTGTAACTTTCGTGAAGGACGTTGAATAAAATTATTATTATAGTTATAGCAAACTTTGGAGGTTTTATGCTGATTTTTATTCATTAGCTATGCCGTGATATAAACCGAGCCGTAGACGAGGTTTAAGTAATGGATAGAGGATGGCTATGCGATTCTCTGGGATATAGAGAGGAATTTATTTGATGAATCCCGAGGGATATATCAGATAATTTCACGAGCTATGTCAGAGAATGGCATAGCTATCTCTATTCGTTATAAAGTATGTCAGATTATTAGGACCATAGATATCCGCGATAGAATCCCTCTCTACCTAGAGTTCCCTGGATTTTACAACTGCATGTATTTTGTAATCTATCATCATGGTTAGGAGCTCCATGTTACAGTAAATGCCATAGTATTGACGGTTATCTATGGAATCAACCAATGCCGTTTGAACAATTTCCGTACTGATTTTGCAAATTATCATATTAGAGATTTACATAGACCACTTCCTCAGGAAGTTTATAATACGTTTTGGCCAACTGCCTATAAGCAGTTTTATTTGATATCACAATTGACAACAGAATACTATTGATACATGAAATGGAAGGTAGTGAATAGCTATTTCAAAGCTATGAATCAGCGAAAAAAATACATAGTTATCCGTAGACAATTGAAGACAAATATATAGATGAAGGTGATTTCTACACTGTATGTCATGAAAATCCTTTTAAGTGTGAATCTGAGTTCTAAACAGAAAAGTACTAGAATTACCGAACTTAAATTCACCGAAATACTAAAAATACTTGTTGAGTACTAATATGACGAAATATCAATGTCAATAGATGACACGAAGCCAGGCTAGTTCAGTGAGTCATTATGCAGCTGGTATTATGGCTAGTATCTGGTATTATTCAGTGGTCATTATCCCAGAATCTAGTACTCTTTGAGTTCGCAAGCACAGAACTAAATCAGTATACCCATTTTAGTACTCATTTAATGAGTTGCATATGATTAGCACCTCTACTGTATCGAAAAATTTTTTGCGAGAGAACTCTATTAGGTACTTACCGCCCTACTCTCCATTTCTCAATATCGCAGAGAACGCGTTTTCCATGTGGAAAGCGGCTTTCAAGAGAGAAGTAGCTGAGATTCGTGAGCAGTTACACAACTACACTGGACAACAGCGAATTTGACCTTACTGCAACTCGCCTCCCAAAACATGAGTGCCATCACTGCAAATAAGATGGGAAGGTCTTCCAGACGTATGGGCAGATTGATGTCTAGACTGATTAATCGCGAGGATGTCTTACAAAACCATCAATGAATATTACGGTACTTGTTTTGTTTCATAATGGAATAAAAAATTTCTTTTTAATGACTTACTGTATTACCTTTATGAATTAAAATAATTATCAAACTTTTCCTTTTGACATATTTTACCTTTTCGAATTAAAAAATGAAAATAATTGGAATAATTTTTCGAATAATTGAATATGAAAAGCCGTTTATTATTTCAGGTTGCCGCTCATTAAACTTATAAATCCATTAATAAACTCACTTATTATCACAACCGATTAAAAACAATATCATTCAATTGAAAACGCTGCTGATTAACAGAAAAACCGTTGTTGCATCTTAAAACATATTCTTTAATCTGATAGTCGCATTGTCGAACTGGAAAACCTGTATTTAGTTCAACCGACAGACTTATCCATAGAAATCCGACTTTACGTTTTTACGCAAGTTAGAGGAGCTACAATAGGTGTCTGTTGAAGGCAATTTCAACTGCTCGGTCAGACACCGATCTGTGTGAATGTTGCTAGATCTTATGAAGAATCAGAACGTGTTGCGTCTACAATAAATTCTGGGAATATCACTTTTGTGATCGGGAGAGACTATTTGCTTATCTGCGACAATAATATCGGTTGTCATGGCGTTTTCATTATCTTTAACAGCAAATCGGTCAAGCTACCGGTTATGAGGAATGTCGTATTTCTGCCCTATAAGTGCAATCACAATCATAAAAATGACAAATCTCATTTTGAGTTTTCAAATGTATGCTGGATCATCATCTTATTGAATGTATGAAACTCGGAAGTACATGGATCTATATAAATAAATGGGATTTTGTGATGTTTGAGGCTCTGTAATTTGCAAGACGACTGGAGGCACAAATTAAGAATTGTCGGTTTACTGATGTTGGGTGACAATCTACCGGGGATACCAAGATGATAGGACTCCAACTCAAGCAAAAATGTTGGGACTCCAGGACTCCGACTCCGCATCCTTTGAATCTACATATTAAAAATAATAAGAAGCTTGTGCGCGAATTTAGGAAGAAAATGTCAGTAGCACTTGAACAAATTAGCTAATGAAATTCTGCCGGCTAATGGTTCAGAAGCGGTTTCAGAAATCATTGTTCACGCTGTCTGATATCTATGATTCATACAACTCATACATCGAAGAAACGATGTCAGATAGGCAGAAAACTGTAGCGGCAATTCGGTTACACCACTCTCGAATGAACTTGTCAAACTTGTGCTTTGGGCTCGTCCAATCAATCATGGTCTCTCTTCTATTTAAACTATTATCTCTCTTCACTTTAAAAGTGATTTGGTAAAATAACTTACAATAGATCGCCTTACTGCACCAATCTGCAACTGATTCAGGTTTCGTAATTTGATTATAGATAAATTGCCTCCATATCAAAATATAGCAACATTGACCTACATGTAGATCAGTATCTAAATGGGCGGCCGTTGTCCATTCTAGTCTCACTAACTTAAACAAAGCAAGAAGTCGAAATTCAATGATTCTTCTCCCTCTGTGTCTCATCGATGTTCATCGTCTTTCAGATCATGCAAACCTGTGGATGTTTCTCCCTCTCTCCCTCTGTGTCTCATTCATGTTCCTCCTCTTTCAGATCATGCAAACCTGTGGATGTTTCTCCCTCCCTCTGTGTCTCATTGATGTTCCTCGTCTTTCAGATCATGCAAACCTGTGGATGTTTCTCCCTCCCTCTGTGTCTCACCGATGTTCCTCGTCTTTCAGATCATGCAAACCTGTGGATGCTTCTCTCTCTGTGTCTCATTGATGTTCCTCGTCTTTCAGATCATGCAAACCTGTGGATGTTTCTCCCTCTCTCCCTCTGTGTCTCATTGATGTTCCTCGTTTTTCAGATCATGCAAACCTGTGGATGTTTCTCCCTCCCTCTGTGTCTCATTGATGTTCCTCGTCTTTCAGATCATGCAAACCTGTGGATGTTTCTCCCTCCCTCTGTGTCTCATTGATGTTCCTCGTCTTTCAGATCATGCAAACCTGTGGATGTTTCTCCCTCCCTCTGTGTCTCACCGATGTTCCTCGTCTTTCAGATCATGCAAACCTGTGGATGCTTCTCTCTCTGTGTCTCATTGATGTTCCTCGTCTTTCAGATCATGCAAACCTGTGGATGTTTCTCCCTCTCTCCCTCTGTGTCTCATTGATGTTCCTCGTCTTTCAGATCATGCAAACCTGTGGATGTTTCTCCCTCTCTCCCTCTGTGTCTCATTGATGTTCCTCGTCTTTCAGATCATGCAAACCTGTGGATGTTTCTCCCTCCCTCTGTGTCTCATTGATGTTCCTCGTCTTTCAGATCATGCAAACCTGTGGATGTTTCTCTCTCCCTCTGTGTCTCACCGATGTTCCTCGTCTTTCAGATCATGCAAACCTGTGGATGTTTCTCCCTCCCTCTGTGTCTCATTGATGTTCCTCGTCTTTCAGATCATGCAAACCTGTGGATGTTTCTCCCTCCCTCTGTGTCTCACCGATGTTCCTCGTCTTTCAGATCATGCAAAACTGTGGATGTTTCTCCCTCTCACACGGATATTCCGATGCAGCAGCTTTCAATGGTTTAAAGGAGTCAAGGAAGCGTCCTTGTGATCTATTGGAGACATCGGAAGACGGTGTCTGCATGGATCAGGTGTTGAAAAACATTTCTGAAGGACAACTGGGCTGTCGGAATGAAATGTGTCATGATGAAGTATGCTCAGACTACAGTTATGACATGTTTCAATCGGCTGCCATTTGGCCGGACTCGAACTCCGTGAAAGGAACAGAGAGGAGAGTGAAAGACAGTACAGAGTCGATTCGGGTGAAGAACGTGATCAAGTCCAGGATTCCATTCAGAGACAATTTTCTTCAAGTGATGATCAGTTTTGATGATTTGAGTATAACGACATTTCACACGAAACCTGCTTATCAATGGATGGATTTCCTTTCTGATCTTGGAGGACAAGGAGGACTTTGGCTGGGTATGTCAATCTTTACAGTGTTTGAGGTGATGGTGATGATTGGGCACATCCGAGTCACCGCTACAATGTTCTGTTGCAGGAATAAAGTGGTTGAAGTATACCCCAACAATTAATGATTCATAACCAAAATGAAATTCACTTTATGGAATATGTTTATTATCTTGAGCGACGTCTGTATTAAAGTTCTATATGGCTTTTGAACACGCATCATTTTTATTAATCAATGGCATTTTAGGAGTGTCGCTTTTCGCAGTAACATTGCTGTCGGTGACTAAGTATATAAGGGATATATGTAATCGATGGGTTGATTTGTGGCGACATTTATGATATTATAGTGACGACGGGAATATGATGTTTCGGACAGCATTGTCACAGTATTGAGTTATGATGAATCTTTGCGCTCTCGATTTCTTTTCTTATTATGTGTATGTAATTAGAACATCTTACTTGTCTGTAACTTTCGTGAAGACGTTGAATAAATTATTATTATAGTTATAGCAAACTTTGGAGGTTTATACTGATTTTTAGTCATTAGCTATGCCGTGATATAAACCAAGCCGTAGACGAGGTTTAAGTAATGGATAGAGGATGGCTATGCGATTCTCTGGGATATAGAGAGGGAAATTATTTGATGAATCCCGAGGGCTTTAGCCCGAGGGATATAACAGATAATTTCACGAGCTATGTCAGAGAATCGTATAGCTATCCTCTATTCGTTAAAAAGTATGTCATATTACCACAGATATCCGTGATAGAATCCAAGATGCCAAGATACCAAGATACCAAGATTTTCCGTGGTAAAAAATTTTATCAAATATAGAAGGGATTCTCAAATACTATTCTACAACTGCGTAATAATCAGGCATACTTTATAAGTCAATAAGAAACTTGACAACAAACTAGCTGATACGATCTGGCGCAGGTAATATCAAGCAACAGCAGCCATTTGAGTTAGTGAGATCAATTTTGATGATAGAAAACAGTTGTAGATATGAATCTATATCCGTGCACGCGAATGAATGAAGGATCCAATTCTATGAAATGAATAGAGGATGGCAATGCGATTCTCTGGGATATAGGAATCCCGAGGGCTTTAGCTCGAGGAAATTATATCAAGTAATTTCAAGAGCTATGTCAGAGAATCGTATGGCTATTCCCCATCTGGTATAAAGTATGCCAGATTATTAGGACCATAGATATCTGCGGTAGAATCCCTCTCTACCAAGATTTTCCTTGAAGCAAATTTTATCAAATATAGAAGGATTCTGAAATACCATTCTACAACTCCATGTATGTTATAATCTAGCATACTTTATGGAGTAAATAGATAATACCATAGATCGAAGAAACCATGTTGCTGTGAATGCCATTGCATTGACGGTTATATATGCAATCAATCAATACTATTTGAACAATTTCCGTGCTGATATTGCAAATTATCAGATTACAGATTTACATAGAACACTTCCCCCAGGAGGTTGATAATACGTTTTATAATACGCTATGAGCAGTTTTATTTGATATCACAATTGACAACAGAATACTATTGATAGATAAAATGGAAGGTAATGAATGGCTATTTCAAAGCTATGAATCAGCGAAAAAAGACATAGTTATCCGTAGACAATTGAAGACAAATACATAGATGGAGGTGATTTCTACACTGTATGTCATGAGTTCTTTTTAAGTGTGAATCTGAGTTCTAAACAGGGGAGCATTAGAAATACCGAACTTAAATTCACCGAAGTACTAGAATACTTGTTGAGTACTAATATGACAAAATATCAATGGCAATAAATGACACGACGCCAGGCTAGTTCAGTGAGTCATTATGCAGCTAGTATTATGGCTAGTATCTGGTATTATTCAGTGGTCATTATCCCAGAATCTAGTTCTCTTTGAGTTCGAAAATATTAGTACTGATTTCAGAACTCTTTGGGTTCGAAAGCATAGTACTTAATCAGTACCCATTTTAGTACTCATTTAATGAGTTGCATATGAATAGCACCTCTACTGTATCGAAAAATGCCATGCGGTATATCTTACCCGCTATATCACATACGCACATCCATCGATGAACTGCTTTGGCAATTAATTACAAATTCATTTCGATCAATTAAAATATGCAAAAGAATCAAAGCGTCGTCGGAGAGGATGGGTAGCGTTGACAGGACTCAAATCAGAATTGGAGAGAATGACAAACGTTGACAGAATTTTCTTGCCTAACTGGTTTGTCGGTTTGTCATATACTCTTAACACTCAATTTCTTTTAATTTTATGCCGGACTATGAGGTGTACATCATTCTGTGAAAGTCTCATTCTCGGCTTCGTTCCCTGCAGAAACTCATGCTGGCTGCCGGACTATGAGGGGTACATGATTCCGTGAAAGTCTCATTGTCGGCCTCGTTCCTTGCACAAACTCGTGCTGGCTGCCGGACTATGAGGTGTACATCATTCCGTGAATGTCTCATTGTCGGCCTCGTTCCCTGCAGAAACTCGTGCTGGCTGCCGGACTATGAGGTGTACATCATTCTGTGAAAGTCTCATTGTCGGCTTCGTTCTCCCTGCAGAAACTCGTGCTGGCTGCCGGACTATGAGGTGTACATCATTCTGCGAAAGTCTCATTGTCGGCCTCGTTCCCTGCAGAAACTCGCTCTGGCTGCCGGACTATGAGGTGAACATGATTCTGTGAAAGTCTCATTGTCGGCCTCGTTCCCTGCAGAAACTCGTGCTGGCTGCCGGACTATGAGGTGTACATCATTCTGTGAAAGTCTCATATTCGGCTTCGTTCCCTGCTGAAACTCGCACTGGCTGCCGGAATATTACTAGTGACCGCCTTGCTGCTACTTTATCTGTTGATAATAAGCGAGGGCACAAGCTGATTATGTTAGATAACGTCATTTCATCTTCTGATTGGCCCCTGTATATTTTCGCTGTTCGTCGGCATGAGCAGATTTTGCGTCTTTTTCTAGAAGCTGCCGCAAAACCTGACCATCTCATACATGGTTCAATACCTATCCGTTTACAGAGGACCTCAAAATTATGCTCCGAGTTTACGCGTACTTCCGTGAAATAAATGGCTTTTGTCCCATGTAGGAGTATGATTCGTTTAGTTAACTCTTTGTGAGATTACTAATTTTTACTTTTATTATTTGTCATCATTCTAAATTAATATCCTGAAAATTTGTATATATATGAATGTAAACTGTCTGCATAATTTCCATTCTGTTATGAACAAAAACTACTACTACACGACTGGTGCCTTCGATTACCCTTGCATAATGTTTGATAAACGAAGAAGAGAGCGTCTTTTTAACTGTATATATGCACGTTCATGTACTACTCATGGGATCTGAATGATATAACAAGTCGAAGGATCATTTTCTAATCTTATAATTACTAAAAGTATTATATTTTCATTCAGCGATCAGTAGAATTCTGTGACGTTGCTTTCATTCGATTTTCAGCCTCCAATTTTAAAGCAAGAAAAAAGGAGGATTAAAAGTGAGACATTCAAAACATATGTAATCGTATTTGATGATGAGGTCACTGACCGTCAAGGCATGTCTGTTGATATCACTTTATATGTTCAACTGACCAATCTATGGCTTCAAATATTTCGTGACATCTAAACTCCAGTGATTTACTAATGTGTTAGAAATGGTCATGCTTAATCCATGGTTATGGACTTGTTGTTGTAACTTCTAGATACAATCTGTTTCACTGATTCATTATTCTTTTTTACTTATTTGTTACTGAGTAAATGATGAGGCCTACGTCATGTGTCTACTGATATGTTCAGCACTTCATCAGTCATAAAAATAATGATTCATGAAATATAATTTTCAAACATTAAGGGAGTTATTTTTGAAAGAAGTAAGAACGAAAATTTTCCAAACGTTTCGCTCATAGTCTATTGAGCATTCTCAAGGATGCAGATAAGAAATTAACGACTGGATTCGATTCATGAATTAATAGGAAAATTTGAGAATTAAGGGGTTGAAACTATGCTAAAGGGGACTCAAGTAAATCTTATATTTGCATAGATAGCTTATATAGGTATGTAAAAAAC
>CAJQUW010016560.1:27500-39016 GCA_907163375.1 Prostheceraeus crozeri | reverse complement strand
AATTGACAAAGCAACTATGAACAAAGACCTTATGACATCACATCCTGGAATTGGTACGGTCAAACAAAATTAATAACTCAAACAAGAATTGGAACAGCTGGTTTATTTTTAACCTTAGAAATGGAAGTGCCATCATATGTGTTGAAAGATTTCTACATGTAAGCAGCCCCCCGCCGTGTGTGAAGTGTATGAAGGTCAAAGGTCAAAGGTCAAGGTCAGGTCTAAGGTCAAGGTCAAGTGTAGAGGTTTGTATATTATGGTCATTTTTAGTTGTAAAACTTTAACTTTGAAAATTTGTAAACTTAGTCATTTTTGTAAAAAAACTTGGAATTTTTCAAGTTGCATACAGATGCATACAACTAGGATTTTTTCATCAAATGGGTACATACAATATATCATTCGAATGCTCTTTTCATGCTGATTCTAATGGTGTATTGTATGACACATGTATGACATATAACTAGAGAGCTACATGTCTTTAAAGAATGGGCTAAAAACTTAGTGAATTTAAAAATCTAACATTTGTCTGCTTGCATACAGCTGCATACAACTAGGATTTTCCCATCGAATAGGTACATACCTTATATCATTCGAAAGGTCTTTTCATTCTCATTCTTATGGTGTCGTGTATGACACATGTATGATATCATCCTGGACTGCTACAAGCATTTTAAAATTAACAACATAACTGTTTCTTTAAAAGTTATATGTTCCTATTTATTTCAAGTTGAAGTCTTCATATTTGATTTTTTGTTTCAATTCAGTTATTGAACATCATTAATTGTAGATAGTTATTCCCCTTTCCCATTCAGACCTTAATTGAAGACCGATTTGTGAAATGATAAAACAAGTCTGTTCATATATACAAATGAATATTAAATGAAGAGATTAAGAAAAAACACACTAAATGTCATCAAGGTAAGGAAAGGGTACAAGTTTTTTCAAGTCCACTTGCACATGGATCCTGGTCTTTTTGGGCGCACAGGGACAGCGACGTGGTGTGTCAAGGTCGATGACCGAAAATTCGAGAGCGGTTGTGAGGTTCCGCTCGTTCGGCTCCATTCGCATGAAGACCCGTTTGGTGTGGTACTTTTTCGGGGCGTTCTTCACTTTGACCGTGACCCTTCCATAAAGTGGCGTTCGCATGGACTTCTTATTCATGTGACGCATCGTCTCGATTGATACGTCACTATCTTCATCACTCGAGTAGTCGGGCGATGCAGGGCTTGGGTGAACACCACCGGCTCGTTTGGTGTTGTCGATCGCTCCATCGGAGATTGGGGAAGTGTATTGGTACGTTCCACTGGCGAAGTGGTGCGATCAGCAGTACCGTTCTCAACTGCAGCTTCCTGTTTGCGATCCATTATGAATTGTAGATTTTTAAAAATAAATGTAACTTGTAAACGTGAGATAGAACCTTTGATAATAATTGGTACAAACCTCGGACTTATATACTTTTTAAACAAAGGAAATCCTAACAGCCAATCAGAGAGTACAACTTCCCTAAAGAATATATAACTATATAAAGGATGGACATGTTTCCATAACTGTTATGTACTTTATCCTCAACGTTTCCATAACAAGTACATGTTCCCTCAAAACCATTAGTTTTATTTTCAAAATGACAGCCAAGTCATTATGGGAGGTCAGTTGGACATGAACCATGCATCTCTGTTGCGAGCTGCAAAGTTGGCCCTGTGGAAAACCTTGACTGTGGGTCCAGCACTTCAAAAGGCGGAGTGGGACTACCAGTGAAGTGTCCGGTACACGAGTGTGACCATGACTTTTAGCAGTAAAAAAAAACAATCAGACATTTCATGGAATGGTGTGATGACTTCCTGAAGATCATGGAGTCGCCAAGGGGACGTGATCTGTACCCATCAAATTATTTTTAATGCATAAATTAAACTTACATTGTAAATCTCTTGTCCTTTTTCATTTTAAACTAGTTCTGGAATTGGTTTTTCTTATGTGGGGAGCAACTAAATCATAACTGCAATAGTAAAGTTTCACATACTAAAATAGTGCTACATTTAAAATATAGTTTGTCATAATAGTCCGCAATGAGCACAATCCATTCAAAATCAAACAACGGACGTCTATCGGTACGTACCCCAAGTGCTCAGAACCAAAACACACAAGTTCGAATCATAGAACGTTCCGAAACCACAGTGTACTCAAACCGATCTGTACCAAACACATGTACCTATCCAGTAAAACAGATCCCTCATACTTGTTCCTATTCCCATAACACTGAATAATACATGTACCTATCCATGTACCTATTGATAACACTAAATTATTAACATGTACCTGTCCATGTACCTATCCCTCGCAAGTAAGGCACAGATTTTCACTACTCTCGATGGATTTTGTTTCCAGCCTCCTCCTACGTCTTATCTTGCTAAAAAAGCATTTCAATGTGATCTTGCGAAAATTTATAAGTTAAGACATAATGCATAATGTCGGAAAATTCAAAAGATGATTCGATAATTCCCAAGGAATCGAAGAAATGGTGATTGACAAATACAGACAACTGGGACTTTGCGTCTCGGTAATCGATGATGAAAACAACCGTCAAATTACGCTTCAAAGTCAGCAAATATCTTTCGCGTATCTAAGGAATGGGTCCCAATGCATTTTATTTTCTTTTCTCAATTGGTGGACTTGAACCCCTTAGCGAACGGATTCATTCGAAATTCAAAGTGTCGAATAGTCGCGATCAATTATTCGAATAAATGGCAAGTTGCTTCGCTGCCCTTGAATGGTGCGGCAATTTCATAATCGTCCTCGCAAAAAATCAAGGGCAGTCCGCCACTGAACGAAGCTCATAGTCCTGTGCCCGCAATAAATTTTTTTTTTTTTTTTTTACATGATTCATTATAAATATTGCGATTAATGAATACATGACGTCCCGAAATGTTTATTTGCTAAAAAAAAATTCAGTGAAATCCCTTCATCTGCAATTTTGTAGATCTTCTTGAAATGTAAAACCAACGTATTTTTTCAGTTGATTCACCACAGTATGTACGAGCAAGGACTCATCGTATTCGGCCAATAAATTTTCGCATTAACTTTAGCATGTGCGATGCCAATCACAAATCCCAATTAAATTTTGTCAGAAGTTCTGGTATGAGCGATGGAGAAACCAGGTTTCAGAACATTGTCTATACGGTCAAAGCGCAAGCACACCTTAGAAGAAACTGACAGCGTCTCAAATTTACAAGACGAAACCGTCGGCCCGCAACGCTGAGAACACTCAAGCCGATGTTTTGACGCTTTTATTATGCACTCTTTGACTAGTGTTCGCAAATGTATTTCTCTCCTATGTTTTACTTTTTTTGTAAATGCGTAACCAACAGAAGGACTTTCCAATGGTACATCGAGTGCCTACTAACATCAACAGCACAAGGCATTTTGTGCTTTTTCTCCCATCAAACCGAACCACACCATAATCAACAAATCCTCCAAACTGCCGACAACTGCGAATCCCACTAGTTTCTCGCTTCTCAAGAGAAACTCTCATCAATTATTAGTGAGCACTCACTTGCAAATGGCATGCTGTAAAAAACCCCTGTACCGAGATGTTTGTAGACATTACTACATCTGAACAGGAGAACAATTGATCGAGACTGGCACACAATATCGCGAAGCTGTAGAAGGACTGAGGCAAACAGAACATTTCGAACATCATTACAATACCTTTCGAGAGAATAGCAAGAAAAGAAAGTGCAAACAATTAACCACTTTTGGGGTCACTATACTGCATGGCATGCGGATTTCTCTCTCCGCTTGTCATACAACTCCTGCTTGAAAATGTGCTAGTGCGAGCGAAAACGACTCTTTAAGGATTCTGTACGCTTCATGCTCAATGGTATTTCGCTCCCTTTTATTCCAACATCCTTTTAAATGTCAACTAATTTTTGTTTTGGGCCTCTTGGTTTAACTGTCGCCGCGTAAGACCCATGCCTTGTAAATACACTCGCTGCGAAAATGTCGAGCTCAAGTGTACAATACACGCGAACTGTTTACTGGGCTTAAAACGACACGACGAATAATTGTTAGAATCACCATATTATTGAGAAGCGCTGGTTTAGTAAAGAAATATGTGTAAATTTCCTCTCCTCCTTCATATAGTAAAATTCTGCGCGCGCGTAAAAAGTGCCTAGCACACACTGCCTAACACCTAAACGGCTATACACTCGCGTTACCCACGAGATGCAATAAACTGAGCCCATCTCAATCTTTCTGATCCCCCACAATGTTGGGAATTCCCATCGCCATGAGTGTTACAGCTCTTCTCGGCCTGCCGATCTTGCACATCAGCGCCAGATATAAACAGGGAAGATTATTCTACCTCAGGTTTAACACTTGTATAACGAATACGTCGCTGAATGCCATTTACAAAATTTACATATACATACGATAAAACACATCAAATATAAATAACGTGTAAACAGTGGTCATAAATTTATCAGCAAAGAAAAAGTTATTTGAGTCAGTCATACAAATCATTACATCAAAGTCACTTTAAGACTGTTCACAAACCTCCCCCTTATCGAGGAACGACAAAATCACGAAAGCTTTCGCGGCTGACATTACGTCTTGGACGAATATCAGGAGCAATATTGATGTCTTCATACGTCATCGAACCATGCAGGAAGAGCATCAGTAGCACTGTCGACTGATCTGTTCAGATGAGGCGACTTGAACTTGAGAATCAGATTTCAGGAGAAAGACAGAGTAACCATCGAAGGTAACTACTCGAGTCCTGTGTAGCCGGCAATTTGACGAAGAATCATTCTCTTCCCTGGTCGTGCTTGAGGAGATTGGTCCCATTATCTTGAGTTTCCTTTCCTTGACGGGGTCTTGAAAATTGGTCTCGAATATGAACTTGATCAATATGACGCCTATGAACGAGCGCCATAGTCCCTCGTCCATGATTTCTATCATTCCTTTGGCCCAGCTAACGTAGTTACAATGCCGTTCGTGGTCTTGAATTATTCCACGGTAGAATAATACATCAGGTAGTATCCAGAGCAGCGGAAGTTCTATAATCACACTGTTTTTTCGTGATGAGGACCCTGGTGTCTCTGTAATGTGAGAGTGAGTGCACTGCGATATTGCATTACAGAGAAATTATCCCAAACGTTCTAAATTCTTGGAAAGTTTGGGGCTTGCCTGCCCTGATCGCATTTTTGAGGGTACTGAATGAAACACTTCATAACAAGATCCATTGAACACGATGTCGGGGAGCCATAACTGTACCACAACCGATTGAATGTACCACATCTTTCATTCACAGGAGGAAAAATGGGCGACCCATTGTCGGTCACAAAAACTTTGAGGATTCCTTCCCGTGTAAAAAACTTCCTGAAGGCAGATCATTGTTGAAGTCAGCAGTTGATTTCTTGTGAAGAATACTTCAGGGTATTACTGTAGCGATCTTCCTAAGCCGAGGCATATATGTTCGATAAATGGACCATGCAATAATCACATGTAGACGATTCATAGTTCCATATGTGAGCGCCACGGGATCAATTTGGCATAGTGTTTGGCTTGAATCTTCCGAACTGTACACAATCATCAGTTAGGCATCTAGTTCTGAATCATATTTGGCCATCCCCAGCATGTTTTCCTTGCTAGGAGATTCATCTTATCACGTCCGATGTCTGGCTTCCATGTAACAAGTTCCAGCATCTTCTTCGACAAGTTGGAGGCAGAATTATTCGTCATCGCGTTCAAAGCAAAGCACCATCGACAGAACGGCTAGGTCATCGGCGCAATCGTAGAGTTCGGGAAACCTTTTCTTTGCTGACTAAGACCAACCATAACATTCTCATCGCTGAAACATGCACACATAATGTGCCTTAAAGTCTCTGAATGATTTGGCGTATCGAATCAATGGAAGTGGTGCAACCATCAAAACACATCTCTTCATACTCTCGAGGCAATCTTGAAAATTGGAGAATCAGGACAGCAATCGTCAAGTGGTATCTTCTTCCAGACTGCGTGATGATTCGTAGTCGTAGGCGATATTTCACAATGCCCAACGTTGAAGCATGGCGAATAGTCCTTGCTCGCTGAACTTGATGGTGAAAATATATTGCAGCGGCTTTTTATGATCCGTAATTATGATGAACTTTGTCCCAAACAGTATTTTTTGTTAGTCGATAAGAGCCATTTGATGCACGGGCTCTTTCGCGTTTGCGAGTACACCCTTCTCAGACATGCAAAGTCTACGCGAACTCATAGCAACGTAACCAGTCCTGTTCCAGTAAAGCTCCCAAACCGACTACAGAAGCATCGACAGATGAGAGTGACTGCATACCCGGTTGAAAGCTTTGCAGGTGATGCGTTGACTATATGCTTGACCAAGGTTGTTTCACAACAAATGTCGTGTTTCTTGTCCATTTCAAATTTTTCTGTGCCACACAGAATAAGGCTCGCCTAGCGTAAGAAATGTGGAACGAATCGACTGTATAATTTTGAATGCGAATCCAAGAAAACGACTAAGCGCTTCACATATCCGAAGGTTTGGCCCCTTCGAAATTGATACAATGCGTCAGAATCAGGGCGAAATAACCACTACCGTTGATGATGTATCACCAAATAGTCACTTCACTCACGCGAAGCGATTGATTTCTTACGTTGATCTTTAATTGATATTCACCAATCTTGCAAAAGAGCCTGAATGCATCGTCGTGCTCGGATTTTTCCATCCAACTATAAGCAGGTCATCTTGATACACTTGACACCTTGTAAATCTTGTACGAAGTTATCCATGACTGTTGGAAAATTCCAGGAGAAGATGCTCAGACCAAAAGGCAGAAAGTTTAATGATAGAGACCCATATCATAATTATTGTAGTCGATTTCTTTTGAATGTTCATCTAGAGGAATCTTGAAGAAAGCATTGGTAAATCAATCTTGGAGAAAACCTTAGAGCCGCGGAAATCGGAGAACATTTCTTCAACGCTAGGAGTAGTAAATGAAGTCAGTTTCAAACTTTGATTGGCAGTTACGCTATAGTCTCCACAAATTCTGATGGATCCGTTTGCCTTCTTGACAGCGAGTATGGGAGTAGCCCACGAACTAGACTCTATCGGTGAAAGAATTCCTGACTTCCTGAGGTGAGTACGGATTAAGAGGAAATTCCATTTGGGAGACCTCGGAAAACACACCCGAGAGAGGAGGGAGAGCCGAGGAAGAGAGACGAGAAGTAAGGAACAGACAGCTAGAGTAAAAGGCTTACCGTGTAACGAGCCTGCGCGTTACGCGAGCCTGCTCGCATCCAGCCCCCCAGCGCGGACGTAGTGCGCGACGACGTTGGAGATTGCGACGCTCGCATCGCCTGCTCTCCTGAGTCCTTTCCTGAGCCTCGACAGAGCGGAATAGGAACAAATCGAGACCTGAGGTCCGGTTCCTGAGCTCTAAAAGGACCAAAACTCCGAGACCTAGAGAAGGGCAGAAAAGCGGTCCTTGAGCACGGAGAAGCAGCTTTACTGTGATGATCCTATTCCTGAGAAGAGGAGATACGAAAAAGAAGGAGGAGCCGAGGAGTTTCCTGAGCAAGAGTGAGGGCGACTGGCGAGAGTACTGCAGAAAAGACTGAGGTATTTTATTGAGAGATCCTAGAGAGAGGTCAGAGCCTCCAAAGCTGAGAGAATGGGAACTTCCTGACGGGCTGAGCCTGAGGAGAGGAGAACAAATCCTCTCCTGAGCTTCAGCTAGAGGAGCTGACCCTGAGGAGAGAGCAATGTACGACCTGATCAACAAAGAGCCCGAGATAAAGAAGGGGGAACCAATCCTGAAATCCTGAGAAGAAAGGGGAGTAGAGGCCAAGAAACACGGAACTCCTGAGTTACCTCACTCAGAAGCAAAGACCCGCGAGCGCCTAGCCATGAGAAAGGATGAGCGAGCGAGGCAAAAGTAACACAAAAAGAGACAACCGACGAGGAGACCTGATAGAGACCCCGCAAGGTAGCGAAGAGGCGAGGGAAGCACTGCAACCGAAACTTAGACGCCCACGGAGCGAGAATCCTGGAGGCCATGGAGAAAAAAGAGTTGCGTATAATAACTGACTGAGGGTGAGACCGAGCAACTCCTGCAGACCGACCGGCCAAGCAACCCTGAGTAAGCAGCTTCCTAGAGAGGACTAGAGCAGATAAAGCGCTAGAGTAGAGAACTCATCCCTATTGAAGAGACCCTAGAGATTCCTGAGCACCTGTACAGTAGACGCCGACAAAATACTCAGTCGCGCCCAGCTCACGGGCGGGCGTCCGTACACAGAACTGAGAGTGCGAAACGAGAGAAGGATCGCTGAGTTTAACCAGAGGGTCTTCCTAGATTGAGAATTTCCTGAGATGGGGCCCGCAAACTTGAGAGGGCCTGAGAAAAACTAACGCCATAATCCTGAGGAAGTCTTCCTGAGGAAGAACCTCGGCATAAGACTCCTTGAGGGAGGGAGCGCTAATGGCGCGCTAGCCACGCCTCGCTCAAAACGAGCCTAGTGCCGATCCGCCAGCTTACTGGATCGAGGTGAGAATCCAGCGGTGAGAAATTCCACGAGAGCACGCCCCATGACGAGCCCCCTGAACCTGCTCCTGATCTTAGAGCCAGAATCCTGAGGAGAGCTCCGGCGGAGTAGAGAAGCTCGAAGGCCGAGCCGAGTGCCAGTGGAGAGAGACTGAGTCCTCAGCGTAGGTTAAGCTTCCTGAGGATGACATTAGACTCTCCTAGAGATCGCGGCCGCAACCATGCGCGCTCACCTAGACGCACGCGCACGCTTCACACGTCCTGAGCGAGAATCTGAGCCAAGGCGGGCCTGACTGAGAGAGACGCGGAGTCCTGAGAGGAGGCAGCTAGAATTCCAGAGAGTAAGGACTCCTGAGCGGAGACACCTAGAAAACTAACAAAAGGGTAGGAGAAGGAGCGGAGGTCCTGAGAATTCCGAGTTCGAGCGGAGCCACTGAGCAGAGCGATTAAAAGATCCGCGGCTCGTGCCCGACTCTCGGACAATAGCATCTTCCGCGCGCGCCAGCTCGGAGAGCATTCCAACGCGGCGACTCAATCCGTCCTGAGAAGAGTATCGCGGAGAGACCGAGAACAAAGAAGATAGTGCTGACGCAGTCGCAACCGGGCTCCGGCGTATACCGCGGTCTCCGCTGATTGCCCCGGCGTCCTGCGCGACCCGCGCCGCCGCTTGCTCTATCTACTGACCACGCTCTGTAGACGGGCAAAACCCTCGCCGCGGCCTGCGCATGCTACGGGAGCTGGAGGGACCATCGCTGCGCGTAAGTCCCCGAACCGTCGCGGAACGCAACCAGAGACAAGCCCGAGCTCTCGGCCTTACCCCCTAAATCCTGCTACTGACGCCACACACACGTCGCTTGAGCCAATCGGAACACGTAAATGCACATCCCCATCCGGCCCGCGCGATCGGGCCGAGCCCCATACCACCCAGAACACGGATAATCCACAAGTTTGTTAATTCTGGCAAACGGCCGTCTCGAATTCCAAAAGCCATTGAAGTGCTTTCAACTCCACGAATTTCGGAGGCGAAGATACATTTAGATAGACGAGGATTGTTTTTCATACCACCATCCGAATTGCTGAGGGAATGAATACTGTTGCGATTTCTTTGGGCAGGACATCATTGTTGATTTCTTGGTTATTCATCTCCACTGACAATTAGTTTGTTGGACTGTGTTTTCTAAGTTAGTAGTCTGCGGCTTGGCAGTCTGAATCTCTTTCATTGGAATGGAACTTTGAGTTTCTGAGTTAGTGACACAATACCAATTGAAAATCCAAGGCACGGAGACCTTCAAGTCCTAGAATTGACGGACCTTGTTGAGTAATAATGAAGTTACACCACGTGTTTCGCTTGTCATTCCTGATAACGTCGAGAATTGTCTTAACCAACGACTGGGAGGGAGTGGCCGGAAACACCATGAATTTTCGTTGACGAGTGTTTGAGATCACTGAATTAATCGTACCCGAGATGGTAGAAAATATTCATAAGGCATAAAATTTTATGGAAGATCCCAGTGGTCCAAGATGAACTTCGATTTTCAGACCGTTGGAAAAGAAAATGGTTTTCTTTCCAGGTGCATGCTTCTGTCGCCACTAAAGTCGCTGACACCTAAAACTTGAACGTTGTGTGTCGGTTCATCAGCTGGAGAGTCATAAATAACTTCATTGCATTTCATCGCCTTCATTTTCGGAAAAACATATCGATGTTTGCCACTCTGGCATGAATAGTAGGATTGTCTGTCCCTCTGTCTACAGACTCGTCTGATATGCCCTTTCATATTGCAGTTAAGACACACAGCATCGCGGAATCGACAAGTAGTACGAGGGTGCATTCCACCACACGAATATACAGGATCCAAAATTACCTCCATAATTACCATAAAAATGTATCTTGTCTTTGCCGTCTAATCAATGGAAAAGTTGTTTCGATCTGGGAAATTATAGGAATTGTTTGTGTTGCGGACTAGAAATCTTGGATTAATCATTGTTTCTGAGGCATACGATAATTTTGCGAGTTTTGATTGTTTGGGGAAGTACGATTATGTGTGTTTCGTAAATTCTGTGGATTTTGCTGAAATCCCCGAAAATTGTTGGAGTTACCGCTATGATTCAAAGATGATTGGTAAGAATTCCCATACTAATTACCAACATTAAAATTCTTCGAGTGAACAAAACTGTGTTCTTGTTGTTTCTGATAAAATAAAATTAATATCATCATCTTGTTCGAGTATAGCTTTAGCCTCTTCATAAACCATATCTTGATAGAAAGAAGTTTCTTTGAATTGATACGTGGTTACCCCAGCGATTATCCTGTCTCTCATAGCGATCTTTAATTGGTCACCAAAATTATACTTTGAAGCTTGCTTCTGCAAGCGTAGCAGAAAATCTCGTAATCGCACTCATCTGGTTCGCGAAACATTGTGTGAAACTTGGCGCGTTCTGTAGACTCAAAGTAAGCAGGTTTGCAGTGGTTCGTAAGTAATACGCGCAAGTCATCAATCGATCTTTTCTCTAAATTTTCAGAGTAGGACAATGTTTCTAAAAGTTCATAAGCTTCAGGTCCGATTAGCGACAAGTAAAATGAAATTTGATTATCATCGTTATCATCGTTAATGTCTTTGTTAGTTTACAAACTAAGTTGAAGCGATCATGCCATCTTTGAATACCTTTTGCATCTTGGAGATTAATTTGCTCAATGGTCACTTGTAATGTAGACATGTTGAATAAATGCTTGTAATTGAATAAATTTCAGGAGTATAAGTATTATCCTGCTCGCGACGCCAATTGTCCTGTTGTTATAGTAATACTTAATAAATTGCGAATAGAATGAGTAGTAAGCACATTCCAGACGCAAGCCCAAAATGTGAAATGCTGAGTCATCAGGCTGACTCAGCCCCCCCCCCTCTGGCAGGAAGTGTGAGGGAGGTGGTCAAGGATGTGTTGGGAGGAATGGGTCCGTGAGGAGGAAACGGGTCCCTCCCC